>DWAN01004965.1:0-11663 GCA_018230445.1 Heliconius hewitsoni
AAAATATAAATGTAAATAAATATTTCATTTCCTCAAGTGGGGATCGAACCCACAATCAGTCACACCTTTTTTACAGTCACACTTTGTGCCACAGGTGGCCTCAAAGATTAATTAATTAATTATTAATTATTGAGCCCGTCGTGGTGCAGGAGCACAATGAATTATTGCTAATTAATATTTTCATTTCTTCGCTCTGCTACCAAGCAAAAGCCCGGCGTTGAGTTCCGCCACTCAATATGTAATGGCTCGAAAACTTTGAGTGAAAGAATACTTTAACGTTAAGTTCCCTATTTCTACCCTTCTATATGCGGGATACAACATGAAACTGATAAAATAATTTAATGAAGAATAAAATAAAAAAACCGACAGTTCGATCGTTATTGCAATCTTAAAGCTATTTAAATAACAAAATCTAATAGTAGTCACTCCAGTGTACTCTTCTAAGTATATACTGTAAAATAAATAAAACTACAAGAATTAGATTGGGAGACTAAACATCAATTAAAGTTACAATTTGAAACAGGATCCTGAACGAAGACCAGCGCAGACTGGTTCAAGCGCACTCAGACTGTTTCATATTTTTATTTACGAATGATTTCGCATTTGTTTCAATGTACGTGCGTAAGAAGAACAAACAAAAAGTTCATTCGTGTACATCTAAAATTGTTATCGATATCGTGCACGAAAAATTGAAGCTACAATGTATTGCATTTTAGTGAATTTGGGAGCGAATTGAATTTTTAAGTGATCTGTACTCTACAGTAGTCGGGTATGGCTTCTACCCACTTCAATTAACATGGATCGCTTCAACCATTCCGGTATTTTATCGTATATTCGCACCAATTTTAATTTTCACTTGTAAAAAGCTTAAAATTCATTTGCTGTTGATGAACAATTAAAATTTTACTCATATAGTTCTAGTGAAGTATTATTAAATATCATAAATTTCAATCAGTAATAATATACATTATATAAAGCAGGCACGTTGAGGCTGTAGTGGCGGAGGGGCAAAAGAACGTGACTGTAACACAACGGTTGGGGGTTTGATGACCATTCGAGGAAATAAACTATAATTTATTTCCATTCCTTAGCTCTGGCAACAAGGCAAATCCAGCGTTGGGTTCCGCCACAAAACACGCAATGTCTCGAAAAATATGACGGAAAATAGGGAGCGGAGTATCTTATTTACACTAGATTCTAGGTATCTACACTAGGTTGCCTCTACATATCCTGTATGCGGGATAAAGCACGAAGTTCATTATTTTGATTAATTAACTCTTGTGAAATTATATAAAACATCACTAATTTAAATCAATAATTATTATACGCTGTATAAAGCGGGCAAGTACCAATTAGTCAGCCATTTCCGCAAAGCGTCCGCCCGACATTGTAATTTGAAAAGCTCCAGCAGGTCCTTTAAAAGATCCATAAATGTACTAATATTACTAATTTACTAGTGAACGACATCAGCATAAAGCGGCAGTTGTCATATAAATTGTTGGCTTTGAAGATATAATCGTGTTTATGTTGTTGCAGTAATATAAAATTTGTCAGCTCTGGAAATGTTTGAAATTATGTAATTTCATTTTACTATATACGAAAGATTAAAGTTATTAACTTATATAACAATATTTTTAACAGATTTTTTTTTGTCATTTTATCTCCAATATATTCGGGTCGTTGCATATTATATAAGGAACATAAGCTATTTAAATTAAATATATTTAAAATAAATTCACACTACATATACACTACATAAAGACCTTATCACAATTGGTGACGGATGAACCTACAACCATCATGATTAAGCGTTTATAATGACCACTAAACCATTATTGTAAAAAGATAAACATAACTATAAAATCTTGTTTTTTAGTTTGACTACAACATGAAAACGGCCCGAAGAGAAAACAACTAACTGATAACATAAACAAGCCGTGCTATGCTAAGAATCTAATCAAGTAGATAGAAATATTTTATTAAGTTTAATTAATTCAAAAGGTTTATACTTCCTTCCATTTCGAATGAATCTCAAATGAATTTTCAACTCAAACATTTCGTTTTAATTCTAATGTTGTTTGTTTAGTGCAAGTAGTAGTAAAACTATACAGGAAACATAGAAAAAAAATATACAAGATAAAAAAATATAAAAATAAATACTGACTGTAACTTGTTGTTTCTGTGTTCGACGTTACATGATATTTATATTTTAATTTTTTTATTTTTACATCTGATATATTAAAGTGTGATGCCTCTAATTTGGGCGAAATATAGAAAACTATCTTGACATGAGTTTACCATTTTATATTTCAAATAAGTACTTTGTGTATAGAAAAATGAAAAGCAACTATTTTTAGAATACAAAGATAGGCACATAGTAAAATACTCACTCCAACCACATTAATTTTACGACTTTGAAAGCTACGAGTATACATAAGAAGACAATACACAGTTACTAAGAGCTACAAGGCTGAGGAAATGACGGTTCATAAAATATTCTGCGAAATCATTACGTACTGCGCTATAGAAAATATATGCTTCATTTAGTGCAACGTGTGGAACACAACATCCAATAATTATGAACCCGTTTCATATACATACATATTATGTTAACATAAAGGTATATTATTTTCAAGGAGTTTTTTTTTTCGTTGTGTTAACTGTACACTTCGGTTGTCTTCGGTCATATCGACTCGCTGAGGATAGTATAATACATGTTACTTGAAATAAATGACAAATAATAATTAAGAATACATGGTGTTAATATGATTTTTTGCATTGAATTGGTATTTGCAACACTAACAAAAAAATTACTTGACACTGAAACTCAGTGTCAAGTCACTTTTTTGCAAGGTAGGCAAAGAGATTAGATAACTCTCTTCCTCTTGACATTAATCCCGGCTTTTGCCAAGAATTGCTTTCTTACTGAACCTACTCTATTTATTTCCTTCATGGCTCATATCTTCATATGGCTCGTAAGCTGCCCCTATAATTACAACAATCTTGAACACTGCCCCTTCCCTTATAAATAGGAGTAATATGAAGCTAAGCCGCCACTGGTGTGGCATCTGTCCAGTGTTCAAAATATGGTTAAAAAGATCAGTAAGTAAAAGCACACCAAGAGAGCCCATCGATGTCCAAGCTTCGATTGGAATATCATCAGGTCACATTACTTTTCTGCTCTTCACGCGTCGAAAGCAATTTTGGTTTTCGTCAAGGACTTTTAGGTCAACAAGAACGAGTTTAGGCGGTGGGTCGTGATGAAGACTGTATGCATGTTCAGTAACTCCTGGAAATAACTTTTCCATCTCTCCTTGCGTCCTTAATCCCGGGCACGTGCCAGTTTGTTTTTGAGCTTCTGCCCTTCCACAGTTTCAAATTTATCGTATATAGTATAGTGTGATAAATAATATAGTCGTGATAAACTCTCACTGTGGGCTGTGGCTACAGCTCTTTTACTGGAAAGTTTTGCTCCTATGTGCTCCAGCCTATCTTCAGGAAAATTGAATCGCTGCCACTCCTTAAACACGACCTTCTTTTCACGAATCACCTCCTCCTACACCTTATCATTCTACCCTAATTTCCACCACCTTGCAAACCATTAGTGTAAAACTAAAAAGTATTCCAAAGTATAACATTTTTAACTTTTTTTTTTTTCTGTTTTATTCTGTTATATGATTATGGCGTTCGGAACGTCCATAACTATTTTATCATAACATAACATTAATAGCGCCATTTATAGATAGGAATATGATTCTCCATATAAGAAAAGGAAAACAAAATGCCTATTTTGAAGCCATTGTGACATGCAATTTTACATTTAATGAGTTTGAATTTATAATTTATGAACGTGTGGGCAGACCCAGACGTACTTGGTGTAGTAAGCGTTCCATCCAGCATTGAAAGAGCTTGTGAAAGTTTGAGATTTATTATTTATTAAGATTTTCTTTGAGAAAATTTAGGAGCTAAATTAGTCAAAGAAAGAAATTTTAAAATTAGGTTTGAGGTCGTCGTGCCGCAGTGGCACGAGTGTGTGACTGTAATCGCGACGGTTGTGGGTTCGATTCCTACTCGAGAAAATTAATTGTTATTTATCGTTTATTTCAAGTAGCATAGGAAAGAGCGGCGATGAGTTCCGCCACTTAACACGCAATATCTAAAAATTTTACAAGCAAAAAGTGTGGAACGGTTGTCTTTACACTAGGTATAATGTGCATGATATTGCGTGAACCGTGATTTTCATTTCATCGTTATAGTGTCGAGATAAAGCACAGCGTTGAGTTCCGCCACTCAACACGCAAAGTTACAGAACAAGATTCTGTGGAAAGTGGCAAAAGGAGTGTCTTAACAATAGGCTCCCTCCACCTCCACCCTATACATATGCGAGACATATCGTGAAGCTAAAAAAATATATGAAAATGTAAAATTAAATCCAAAATCAAATTAACACACTGAATATTACTATCTCTACTAGTGTAGCTCTACACTAAGATAATGGATTAACAGATTTAGAGATGAGCTCTTGTACGTACGCCCATGCAAATGTAGCGCCCACAGTGTGCACTCGGTAACTTAAGAAATAATTGTTTTAACTTAAATTATTTTCATATAATGAATAGAACCCACGCTTACCAAATAAATGTATACAATTTCATAGAAAACAATAGGGATATCTCAAATTACTTGTGGTTAATAGTATTGTTATAACTGTTGATGCTAAAATAAGATTATTTTTTTCTTATATGTTACTCTAGTTTTATACATATTATTTTTGTGATCTATCTCCCCAAAACAATTACTGATCAAAGCAAGCAAGAGCAAATCAACGTATTCTACCTTGCTTTGCTATAAGTGATCACGTAAAACAAAAAAAT
This sequence comes from Heliconius hewitsoni, assembly GCA_018230445.1. NCBI lineage: Eukaryota > Metazoa > Arthropoda > Insecta > Lepidoptera > Nymphalidae > Heliconius > Heliconius hewitsoni. The sequence goes on from DWAN01004965.1 coordinate 4,875, forward strand.
ATAAAAAAGTAAATCAGTTTCATGTTGTATCCCGGGTAGGCAGAGACAGCCTAATGTTATGCACTTTGTTCCCCATTTCCGCTGAACTGAATTTAGGAGGCATTGAATGTTGAGTGGTTGAACTCAACGCCGGGCTTTTGCTTTGGTGTCAGAGCGAAGAAATGAAAATATTAAAAGAATATAATTCTCATTCTCTCGAGTGAGGATCCAACCTACAACCTTCGTGATACAGTCACAATCTATTGCCCCTGCGCCACGCCGCTCTTAAAAAATATCAATAATAATAATAAATGCTATAACTTTTTTTATTTTAACTAACTTTACAATATGTTAAAATTGACTTTGTAAGCTAGCAACTCAATAATTACTACATTGAATTAAATACCTCGCACAAAACGCTTCCAATAAGTTTTAAAGGAAATCTTTTATAGCATTCAGATTAAATAATATTGTCTTCTCCCTTGCCGACGCAGTTCCCAACGGATTAATAAAATCCCTGGAGCCGGGAAACGGCAGTAAAATAAACGAACAAGACATATTGTAACCGTAGATTTTATCACGTAAAGGACTTTTCAAGATATCGTCGTAATATTTTAAATGTTTCTTTAGATATAACGTTTCTGCTTTGGAATAAGTTTTATGATCTGCTGAATTTCTTATTTATTTAAAAAAAATAACTTTTTTTATAACATTCTTCTTTAAAAATATTTTAGGCAGAGGGAGCCTAGTGTTGAGACACACCCCACTTTCAGCCGAGTTCTGGAGGCATTGCATGTTGAGTGGCGGAACTCAACGCCGCGCTTTGCCTCGACACCAGAGCGAAGAAATGAAAATATAAATATAAGTAAATATTTTACCTCCTCGACTGGAGATATTCGCATACACTGTGTAGAATTAGTTTTATGTTTTAGAATGTTCATATATGCTGACACTGCAGCTCGCGCTAGGACTGTAAGCTGTATTTCAGCCGAACGAGCAGTTTCCGTAATCATTTTACTATTTGCGATTTCCGTAAAGAACGGAACGAACATACTTTTTACATAAGTGCAAGGTTTTTGATAGTTTTTCTTTATTTTTTATTATTGTTTTATGTTTTTTTAATTAATGTTCATATAAAATACTGTAAGGTTCTGTTAAGTTTTTATTAAAATATAATATGATTAGAGACTAGTCGTGAAGTGACGCTAAAAAAATATAAGATATTTAAAATAAAATAGTACGAAGTTATTACAAATATGCAAAATTTAGCTTATTTCTGTTTGCATAATATTGAAATGGGCACATAATAATTTTGGTATTTAAGCACCACGGCTACGCTTTAATGTTTACTGCCAACCATTAAGAATACTTCACTTACAAATATAATTTCTGTTTACAACTTCGTCGTTAAAAAGTTACTGTTTGTATTCTTGGTTACTTATTTAGTTATAGGTAGATATCGATTTAATTAAGAAAATCGATTTTAAATCAATATATAATTCTAAAAACAGCAATGACAAGCAAAATCCATTTATTGTATTTTTTTTTATTTCGATTCCACTTAATAAAAATAACATTCGTACGAAAAACCTTTTACGTGTTTATCCATTAATACAATTTGAGTAATATATATCGAGGCGGTGTTTTTACAACAATTCAACCGGGTCGAATTTTGTGAAGTTCAATTTAAATTTCAACTCGAAACGACATTAAGAGACTTCTTTTTGCGATCACAGAGACGGCGCCAAATAAATTTATATCGATATATCACTATCCATGTCACTCGTTGGCCTAAAATTTGCGTAAACAGAGTCACTTTCCGTTCTTAGATCCTGGATTTGTGACATGTTTCCTCGATACTATAATGTTATAATGTTTACAGAATCTGTTTAGGTTATATACTTTAGTATATAAAATATAAAATCAGGAACAAAGGCTTCTGTCAAATTATGAAAATTAAGAATAGTTTTATATGTTTAATACATACAAAAAATCTACACCAGGAACCAACGAGACCGCCTAATTTTTCTAACTGCCTCACAATTGTGAGTTAACTCTTGCATAGGCAGATATCTAAGACACTGTCTTTTCATTTTTTTTCTTCCACACTCGGTAGATAGAGGGAACTTAAAGTTAAAACTTTCCGCTCCCCACATTCCACTAAATATTTCGAGACAATGCGTGTTGAGTAGCAGAACTCAACGCCGGGATTTTGGCTTGAGACAAAAAATTAAAATCATTGTCCCGAAAGAAATTAAAATCATCATCATTCGAACTCACAACCGTCGCGTTACAGTCACACCAGACGGCCTCATTTCTCATTTGACTTGAAAGCAAAACCGCGGCTAGCCACTAGTGGCCCATAAAAACAAACCGCTGTGAATCAATCGCGTTGTATATTTTGCTGTCTCTGAAGCTTTTGTGCAGGTATCAATGTAAGCATTCAACTGTCGTCCGCAAAGCTCAAGTCGAGTGAATCGAGGCGTAACAAGCACAGTCTCTTTGGTAAGAGCTGGCTGATACACAAATGTGATGTACAAATATTTTCTACTTTAATTCTGTGAGTGGAGGCAGATTTAGCGTTTAAGCTTTCAAGCTAAGAGAAATATCTAGAAACGCGTACAATATTTTCAACGTGCATATTCGAAGTTTTGACTACGGTTACGCTATATTTTGTATGTATTTTTTTTTCAACCTAGTATGTACAGTATATCTTATACTGTTTTACCCTTTTTGCCATTCGAGACACTATGTGTTGATTGGCAGAACACGTACTTAGGTCCATATAACCATATAACGTAATTAGGTCTATATTATGAAACATTTTTTTTTATGGAAAGGACGAAATAAACGAGCGTACGGGTCACCTAATGGTAAGTAATCAGCGCCGCCCACGACTCCGTGCAGAGGAGGACGAGCTCTGAAACTCTGTCTTTAGTAGCTACAGGAGCGTTGCCGGCTTTCATGGAGGAAATAGATGCTGTTTATGAAGGTACCCATGTCGTATCGACCTGCCTGACCTAAATTTAAGTAAATATTTCATCTCCTCGAGTGGGGATCGAACCCACAACCGGGTTTTACAGTCACACTTCGTGCCGCTGCGCCGCCACTGGCCTCAAAAAATTACATATAATTACATTTTTAATATATACTTTAATTTTTTCCTCATAAAATTATTTTATATGTAATTCATTTCTGTATTCACCATCGATGAATGTCCATAACATCAGTATCATTAAATGAATGGACCGAAAAGAGTCCAATTTCTTCAATAACCATTCCACTACACATTCCAAAGTTCATTCGCGCTGGAATAGAAGTGGCGGGGTTGTGATTACCTATTTCCTGTATTAATTCGGCAGTGCTTTTCAACCCTCTGAAAGGGCCATTTCCGTCCCTTTATAAAGCCCTCACTATATAAGCAACGTTTAGTGATACGAACATGATTTTCTCCACAGCTGTTGATTCGAGTGGATGTACTCGGGGGTAGAAGATTTTTTTTATGTTTATTAATACTTAATTTACACGATTTGTAAAAATATTTTACTATTTCGGTTTTTAGACGAATTCTCTTAACGGCTTTTTCCGCATGATACAATTGATAGAGAATCTATTGACAAAAGCGATATTGAGAAGTGGAATTCAATGTCGAACTTTTTCTCACTATTGCGATTATTTATGTCATTACTTACTATATATAGTAAGTTACTTATATTTTATTCTAATACAAATTAAATTTATTAATTGTTAGGCTCGTTTATAAATTATTTATCACAATAAGAAGTGAACTATTAAGAAATAACGAGTCTCAATCGTCTTTCATTATATTTAATAAAAGGTCAACAAAAACTTTTGTTATTAGTGAAAAGTTTATGTAGCTCATGCTCCATTTATCATTTATTGATTCAATGTATAAAGAAGCGTGGGCCACTTCTATTACATATTACTATAGCTTGAAGCAAGTACTTTATATCGTTGCAAAATCTTTAAATAGGTAATTACTAATACAGGGCCAAGTTTATTACAATATATTTATTTTTCTCTTTGTAATTATTAAGCATTTTTGTGCATTCTTGAAAAATGCCATATATGTTATGAATATGATATTTCATATTTAGAGACAGCCATGACGTAGAATCGAGAACTTCAAAATTGTGCTTTCCTTTTCAGCTTCACGATGTAGCACATAGCAGGATAAGCAGAGAGACCCTGGGAATCTGGTTAATGCAATCTATTCCCCACTTTCTGCCAAATTCTTAAGGCATTGCGTGTTAAGTGGCGAAAGTGGCGAAATAACCAGAGCGAAGAAATGAAAATATTAAATATTTCATTTCCTAGAGTGGGAGTCGAATCTGTCGCATTTACAATTTCACGCTTGTGCCCCTGCACCACGAAGGCCTCTTGCTTTAAATTAATTAATTCGTATTAACTTAAATTCTAAATAAAGCTGGTTTATCTATATGTCTTAGCTCTTATCTATGCCATAGTGGCTAGTTATCTAATAAAATAAAGTCAATAAATAAATAATGAAAAATACAATTGAATTAATACGATACTATAAACACAAAAAAATAATAATATAAAAAAATACCAGCACATCCGTGAAGACGCATCATTTAAAATTATAATGTGAGCGAACACAGCAACGGATTCAGCCGTAAATGGCGAAAAGAGAATTAAAGCAATTTATTACTCAAATATAAAGTGTAAAAGCGTTCAGCATTGTAAAAAATTCTAGTATATTATTTCCTTTTAGAGTTAAACATTTCACTCAAACGATGTGATACAGATAATTTATAAAGAAATTATTTACGTTAAGTAATTTAGTCTTAAGTCTTAAGATCAAAATTAAAAAAATCAGCAGAATATTTCTTTTCTTTTATTCACGAGGTGCGTAAATATAAATTAAATTAAAATAAGCTTCAGGCTGTATCCGCAGCAGAGTGGGCAGAGGGAACCTAGTGTTGAGACACTACGTATAAGCAACAACATTTTAATTACAATTCTAATGACTGAAAAAATTTACATATGATTGGCATTTAATATTATAAACCTTTAATATATTAAACCTTTATAATAAGTTCATACAACATTTTAAAATAAACATTACTTTGGCACAAACTGCAACAGTAAACGTGACTGGTCGTGGGAAAAGGAAGTGGGGAACGGAGTATCTTAACACTAGGTTCTCTGCTGATAGATCTATATTACTTCCATGAGGTAAATGTAGCATTAAACTACATATTTATTCTTTAATCCGCAGAATTTTTCGAGGCGTTGCGTGTTGAGTGGCGGAACTCAACGCCGGGTTTTGTGCCTTGGTGCTAAAGCCAAGAAATAAAAATATTCACCACTCGAGGGAATTAATTAATTTATTCCCTCGAATGGTGATCAAACCTGCGCCACGACGGCTTATGATAACAGAACAATATATATACAACTGTACATTTTAATGCCAGACTAGTATTTTAAATTTACTTTTAACTATATTTTGAAACTCGATTTTTTAAACAAAATTGTTTTATACGATATTTTGAAACAAACGTTTTTTTGTTCTAGAATATTGAAAATATATTTATATTTTATATTCTTTTGACAAAAGCTTTGGCTCCATTTATTGTTACACTAAAAGCAGTGTGCATATAAAACTAGAAAATATTTTATTAGGCGTCATATTATATTTGAATTTTTTATTATCAAATCGTTTTTGTGTTGTTAGGTATATGTACAATAGACTATCAAATTTTGTAGTCAATTTTGTTTTCAAATATTCATTTTGTTTACTTTATTAGGAGCTCAATTACTGTTCAATATGGTTTGACTCGCATATAGCGGGACAGGCAGAGGGAACCTAGTGTTGTCACACTTCGTTCACGTTTGCCTTTTGAATGGCAAAATATAACTCTGCGCTTTGGTTCGTACTAAAACTAAATTCGTAAAAATATGAATAAATAAGATAAGACGGTTGTAGGTAATCGAACCTACAACCGTCGCTTTTACAGAAACACCCTTCTGTCGTCGGGCCACGTCGGCCTCAACTGCAATATAAACTTACACTGACTCTTAATAGTAAAAAGCTACTGTACTTAATATAAAAAAAATGCTTAATACTTTACAAATTTATGTCTTAATTAAATAAGTTACTCATATGACAAATTAATGTCTTAATAAAAACCAGACAGTTAATAAATGGAACAGATGTTAATCTCTACCGTCCTAATATATATTATTTAGGTAAGATTGGTCATCGGTTGATGGCTCGCTAAATCCGGCCCCAGAGAGGAACGATCTAAAGATAAGGTCACTTTGGACACATTATTAGATATATACTGTATATACATATATACTAGTCATCATCTTAGCTTCACGCTGCACACTGCAGGGTTGACAGAGGAAACATAGTGTTTAGACACTCCATTCCCCATTTTCCGCCGAATTCGAGGCATAGCGTGTTGACTGGCGGAACTCAACGCCGGGGTTTTGCCTTGTTGCAGAAATAATAATTTATACCCTCGAGTGGAGATCGAACCCGCAACCGTCGCGTTTCAATCACATCCTTATGCCCGTGGGCCACGACGGTCTCACAAGTATACAAAATCTTTTATCTTATTAATAAAAATATTTATAACGTTATAATTATAATTTTAATGGCTAAAACATAATTACATATAATTGGCATTTAAAAAATATTAAACTTTTATAATAATTCATGCAATATTTTAGAATTATACATTTATTTATTTATTTCAAAAAATTCGTGCATAACAAAAACAGTTTAAGACGATAATAACTACAGTAGTATGAAACTGT
>DWAN01004966.1:0-11662 GCA_018230445.1 Heliconius hewitsoni
AATAATGAAATTAAATCTACGGTATCAACGCATACAAATGGTATAGACAATTCATATATGTATTTCATAATGATAGCACCTCTCTAAAAGTTCTCTGTGTGAGCAAATGACGTTTGATCCTGGACAAAGCTTCGTGAGGATTATCATAGGCTTGTTCTATTAGACCCAGTTCTTCTCTTTGACTTTGGTTGAGCCTGGACTTGACGCTGTAAGCTTCTTTCAGTCTTTCCAGGGCCAATATAAGTAGTTTCGTGTCATGTTTATACGATAGTGGAGGGAAAGGTATGGGGGCAAAGCGCCGCGACTCCAGCCAGTGGACGGTCGTCGTGTAGATGGCTACAGCCTCTTCAGGTGAAATGTAGGGCCCATCCTAAGGAAATTAAATGTTAAAACGAAAATCAATTAATGGATTAAATAAATGTTACATCAATAAAAAAATATTGACATTAATTTAAACACAAACATATCGATTTACAATTTTTAAAATTAATTTAAAAAGTTATTTATTTTATTGATTAGTTTCCCAGATTGATCATAATTGTTGCATGTGATTTGTTCTACAAAATAATGTAAAGAAGTAGTTAAAATTCTATACCTTCAAATAATTATGTTGCCTCTCCTGCTCAGCTTTCAAATACAATCTAGTAAGTCTTCCCAGATTCTTCTTACACACGGTTTTGTCAACGGTCGCGCCGCGCCGTATACGTTCCCTGTTGTAGTGGGCCGTGTTGGTCCACCAGTCGGCTTTCATTTTAACATAACGGAGAATCATGTTTTCTATGGGCGTCGGGAGTCCTGGGACCTAAGCGAAAATGGAACAGAAGCTGAATAAATTTATACTTTGAAAGTAAATAAACTAATTTTATTATTTATTTTTTAACATTTAAAAAATCTCAATACCAACCTTCCAAGGTATATTCGCTTTCCAACACCGCCACGCCTCAGACAAATGTTGCAAAATCGTCCTTGCCTTATTCTGTTTGATACCTTCGGGCATCATATCCACAATATCGTGCATCACTGAAGCACGCAGTTCTAGGTCGAAGTGGGACTCGACACGCTGCTTTGTTACTGTCTTGGCTACACCTGAATTTGAAAATAAGATATTAGAATTTGTAAAATTTTTTATTAAAGATATGACTGGTGAGTTATTTTTTTATATTACCTACCCATATTACTGAACAAAGTTTTAGGTATTTAAATTGTTTACTAAAAATAACTAAAAGTAAATTAAACAAACATAAAATATCAAAATAACAGAACTAAACATGAATCGATTTACATAATACATACAATTCCTGCCATTTGTTATACATGTAACCAATTCCAAATAAGTTTTATTCTTTCAAGAAGTAAACATATCTACAATATACTCAAAAACGTTACGAAAATAGCAAAAGCAACACGTACCCTTTGAATGTCGTCCTTCAAACTGCCTAGACAGCAAATTGCCAAGCCAACGCTCCAGCAGCGGTGTTATACCACGCATAAAGAACAGCCATACACGCCAGCCTGGTGCCCAGATCCCACAACCAGGACCTTTAGAAACAGGACCCTAAAGAAATAAAGTTATTCTAATTATTATTAGATATTTATTTGGTTTTGCTATATGAAATATCTGTAGATGTTACAAATAAGCCAATAAATGTAATAGCAGAACATAAATGCAGTATAGCATAAAAAAAGTGGCCAAAGGGTTTGTGGTTCAAATCCCACTGTTAGAATTTTGATGTTTCTAAATAATTCTGTATAAACTTCACCATTGATAATAATTTAATAGAAATAAATATAAAAATGATGACAAGTAATTATATTTATAAACATTTCTTAAGCATGAAACAATATAGATTGTGACCAATACCACTTAACAACAACCACTAATAACTACATAAGTACATTCACAAGACAAACTAAATGAAAAGCTTAAATCAAACTTACAGTATTAAATCTATAATAAATCAAATGCTTCAAGTCCTTGCACATTCTAATCTGTCTCATCAATTTATATTTGTATCGGTACATTCCAGTGAGTTGACCGACATGGGCAAAAATATACTGAAGACCATCTGCCAGTTGGAAGGAATCCACATTGTTTAGACGATATTGTACGTGAGAGTCCACTATGAGCTTTGTTAATCTGAGTATTTCACGACATAAGTGGAATGCTGTAACAAAATTATACAAACATAAGTACATAATATCAAAATAATATAATATAGGCCATTGCGGGGCAGGGGTATGTTAACGATTTATTGTTAGGGGTCGTTCAAGTATTACGTAAGCAGTTTTTTTGCAATTATTGACTACCCCCTCCCCTATGTCATCCAAAATAAGCAATCCTCTAAATATTTCATTGAACGTCAAAAATAAGCCAACCCAAGACTCCCCGCCCCCCTACAGTGCTTACGTAATACTTGAACGGCCCCTAAACGCAACAGTTGTGGTTTGGTTTCCACACAGGAGAATGAATTATTTCCAATACCTCTTCCTATATAATAGCCTGACAAAGTGCAGCGTTGAGTTCCTCTCAACATGCAATGTCTCGAAAATTCGGAATAGCACCATAAGTATGATTATGAATTAAAAATACTGCTTACCATTTCCAAACCTAGATTTCTTTCTCTCTTTAGTAGTTAGTGTCTTAACAGGCTTCAAATTAAAGTTGTAATCAAGATGTAAATAGTTTAGGTTCTTGCGGTGAATAAGTAAATTGAGCATATTGTATCCTTGTCTACATACTTGCAGACCAGCCTCCACCCAATCTAGAGTTGTTGTTTGAAAGAATTTTGTTGATTTGAATGAGCGGAATAGATACCTAGAAAACAAAATATTTTTTAAAATTGAAAAGTTTTACTAAGTATCAAAAATATCTTAAGCTTCTTAGAAGCACTTGAAAGTCCTATAGACAACTACTATGATAAATAATAATTGTTTAGTGGCAAAACTAATAAAACTATTTGTTTTTGAATATCGAAGAGTACACAATATTGAAGAATACACAAGAGTTTGAGTGTAAGCACGACTGGTTGTGGGTTCGATCCCCACTCGAGGAAATGAAATGTTTATTTACCACTGTTACACGGAAGAGTCCCGCCACTCAACACGCAATGCCTCCAGAATTCGGCGGAAAGTGGAGAAAATACTGTCTTAACACATCAGTCCCTCTGCTTACACTGCAGTGTGCGGGATACAACGTGAATGCTAATTTATTTTATTTTTTTAATATTAAAAATGGGTTGAAAAAGAAATTTAAGCCATATATTCATTAATATAAGACCACCAATTCTAATAATTATTAAAAAAATACCTTTTCTTCTGTGGCTTGGGTGGTCTATGCTTCAAAGCATTCAGCACATAGTATTTCAGTAGTTTTTGATACGACACACGGACTTTTACAGGCTGGCCGGGCGGGCAGTGTTCCTTATACCATGTCTTGACGAGAGGAACATCTATTGCACGACGAGTACGACCTAAAAACAATTATTTATTATTATTATTTCTAATATAATGCAATAGTTAGAAACTATATATGTATGGGTGAATACAAAATACTATTTTAAACAATAATGTTTTTTAGATTCACGCTGTATCTTGCATATAGTATGATAGGCAAAGGAAACTCCCAGAGGTCCCCAACTTTACGGCCAATTTTCAAGGCATTGTGTTTTGAATGGCGGAACTCAGTGGCACGATTTGTCTCATCACCAGACCGAGGAAATCAAAAACATTTATTCCCCTGAATGGGATTTGAACTCATACCTTTGAGGTCAAGTGATTCGATGGCCTTTATATAACCATCATAAGTTAATTTTTACATTTTCACCATCATCTTACCTGATCTCATATTAAAAGGTCTTGGAGCCCACAAAAGAGCAATGCCATTAGCTGTGTTATCAGTATACAAAGCTGTTTCTTGTAAGAATGGTGACACTTCTTCAGGGAGTAGGAAGTCTTCTTCTTCTGGCACTGGATCTAATGATTTCACTGAATGTCTATGAGATATAGGATTGATAAGAGGGTCGAAATAAAACGCTGGCAAGTCTGGATCTTCAGTTTTGATGTATACTACATTTGGTGTGTGATACCTGTGAAAATTATGAATATTATTATTATTATAACAATTTACACCATTGATTATCGGAATTTTGATATCAACTAAATGACTGCTACTGAACTAAGCTAACGAAGTTTTTTTAATACACAAACATTTTGGTAATTTTTATGTAATTTGTTTTGACTGCATTTATATTCATTTTGAATGTCATTAAAAATATAATAACATATGTAATTATAGTTTTCTGTGTTAAAAAAACTCAGTTTCAAAGGATCAACACTCTATTATATTCCACAAATGAGTACATAATAATATTTATAAATATTATTTACCTTAAAAAATCACATAAAAATGTAGAGTATAGTAGTATAGAGTAAACTTACCAAGATAATTGAACAAAATGAGGCAAATTGTTATACAGGTATGGGAAAGCAATCCTGTATTCAGTTCTTATTGGCTGTCGAATTATAATCTTATTAATGTCATTGAACTCATTCCAATCTTCATCTCCTGCAGAATTATCTTTCACTAGTGGCTCAAATTTAGGCCCACCTGGTATTGCCATGTTCAAAGCTTTAGCAGTGAAGAAACTTTTAGAATCAAATAGATAAAAATAATTGTCATCTACCAAATCTGTTAACAATTGATTAGCGAGTCTGTACAATGTTGCCATTTGTGGTAGTGACAGATTCCATTTTCTATATGTTGAACCATTGACATGCCGAGTTCCCAGTAGTGGTTTATGATCGTAAAACCAGGAAGCAACTGCTCCATCTTCCTCAGGATCCAACTCAATCTGTATAGGTTCTAAAGGCTCTACATCCAAGATATTATCAGCATAATCTAGAGGAGGTTCTTCATCATCAAATGGCGGGAACCTCATTCTCTTGAAGTGACGTCGATCACGTTTCTCCCTACGCATCATAATCCACATGGTACCCCATTGAGCAATGTAAACAGGTTCAATAACCCAAGGTATCTCATTGACAAAGGTAATTGCACCAGTGATGTGATACAAGACTTTCACATCTCTAATTTGTTCCCATGGCATAGGCATGTTCTCTAACAGTTTCATGACTGCATGTGGCATGTACTTCAAGGCCCCAAGGTAAACTCTTTTGTCATGACGATATTTACGACTAGTCATGTCCCCATGATCTCTTATAATTTTTCTTATATGCTCTGGTGGCATGTCTTCCTTCTGAGCATCCACAAAACCGAATTTCCGTTTTTCGGCAAAACGTTTTGATTGTAGCTGTAGCCATTTCTGGGCTGTGAAAGAAAATATTGTTTATAATTTTTTTTTTTTTAATTTTGTAACTAAAACATACCATTATCTTCATCAAAAAGGAAAATAGAAATAAAATGTCTACCTATAATTACTTAATTATTATATAATTACTTTAATGTAATTTTTTTATTAATAAACCAACAGGATTGTAACTTCAATACATATACAAAATAATAAAAAATTTATATGCAATTTTTATAATTGTTTGCAACTACAGCATTTTTCACTAACACTTGGGTGAAAAAGAATATCCATTGCAGTTTTATATATCCCTTTGGAAATGTTTACATTAAACAACTAAATAAAGTAATCTTGGGCAAAGGGAACAAAGCCTTATTTTTTAAACCTAAACATATTTTTTAAACAGAATTGAAGGTCAAATTTTTGTAGTTTCTTTTGATTTCTGCATAAATATTTTTTTACCAATGTAGTTAAGCCTCTAAACACAAAACTTTGATGTTCATTTTCTTAATCTTATATACTAAGCATTATTTTTTTCTATATTCTATTTGTTTTTTTCTTATCTGTTGTTAAATCTGATGCCATTACAGTTTGTTTTTTTATTCATAATAATAATAAGTATGTAAAAAAAGGTGGTAAAAACCACATTAAAATCTGTTGCCTACTTTCAAGATTTAAGCATTCATCAGCAAGAAGGAATTTTGTTTTAGACTATAAGTATAAACATTATGTAATTCAATAATTTTATTATTCTTTTTTGCAGCTTCATACTGTATCCCACACATAGCACTATAGGCATAAGCAGGCATAATGAAATCGGTGATCTCCCAATTTCTGGAAGCACAGCATGAGTGGCAGAAGTTAATACAGCCCTTGGCTTCAATGCTAGAGTGAAGTAATCAAAATATAAAGTATTTAACTTTGTTGAGTGGGAAGCAAATCTATAACCTAGTTAAAGTGACACACTTCTGCCTACCCCTGCACCACAACAGGCCATAATTTTTTTTAATAGAAATGAAGCTAAAACTGACTTTTCAAGAAATTGTATGGGGAATTACAAAACTCAATGTCATGCTTTTTTATCAGTGGGGATATGTATATTAGTCTACTCATTTCCCAGTGGCAATCAAGTTCATATAGTCACAACAATAATGTTTGTACACAGATGCCATTACACTGCACTATGGCTTTTGCCTAAGTCTAGTATGTTATAATAATAATAAATATATTAAATCACTCAACTATGATTTAACTTAAATGTTCATATCTATATACAGTAATAAGTTACTATAAGTTTATTGTTCAAATTTCAACTTAAAAACTTAAAACTTTTTTGCAGTTAGTTCAAATTAATTAAATTAGTTTTTAATCGACTGCAGAAAGGATTTCATGCCAAATCTCAATGTTAGTAGTTTTACTACAATAATTATTAACGAAATATCTGGAAATTTGACTAAATTACACGATAATTAAAATGCATTATAATTAAATTTAAAATCTTATAGTAAAAAAAATATACCTTTTTCTTTGATTTTTTCCTCAGGTATATGATGCGGCTTTGGTGGTTGAGCCGGCGGCACAGGGGGCGCTGCAGCAGCGGCGGCGGCATGGGCTTGCAAAGCCGCCTGCTGTGCCGCCGCCAGCTGCTGCTGCGCCATCATCGTAGCCCATGGGTTGGGCCCCAAAAGATACGGCGGCAGCGACATGGCTGCGCCTTCTCTCTAAAATAAGCACGTGGAAGGTTTACATTTGATGATTTATAAAATAAGATCGGAGCATTGGTCTTCAGTAAGTATTAACGCAAAAAAGATAGCACAACTTACTTGGCCTACTCTATCGGTAGTTTATTTTTTATGTTACACATTAAAAACATTCAATGTAATAAAGAAAACCTCTAAACTTAAGTAGCATTAGCAAAATACAGTTTAGCGGCCATTTGCTTTCGCATCATACTTGGTAAGTAGTGTTGCCAGTGCTTAGTTGATTTTATTTATGCTGTCAAATTATACTGTACCTGTATATATTTTTATTTTAAATATATATTCATGTTTATTAGGTGAAGAGATAGAGAACTGTAGTTAAAATAATTACAATATAAATATAATAGGTTATATTTAAATGAATACATCATAATCGAAAATCAACTTCACGCTGTATCCTTCACACAGCATGGTAGACAGGGGAAAACTGACGTTAAGACACTCCGTTCTCCACTTTCCGCTGAGTTCTTGTGGAATGGCTTGTTAAGTGGCGGAACTCAGCGCTGTGCTTTGTCTCAACACCAGAGCAAAGAAATGAAAATATAAATATAATATCGAACCCACAACCATACTTTGTGCCTCTGCATTACGATACGGTCTCAATACATCCATCTATTTCCATATATTTTGTTTTCTATATTATTTTTAGTATTTTTTCTAGTAATACTTTGGCACAGATTAAACATGTCAAAACAATCCAAAAAATATTTGTTCTTCCTTGCTAGATAAATAAAACTACCACGATTTTGAGTTGAGCCATCTTGCACCACCCAATTTGTTTAAAATAATTACTATACAAACAAAATTTTACATAAATTCCTCTTGCCTTTACTTTTAAACCAAATATGTTTAAAAAATACAATATAGGTACTATGAGTAAGGAAAAGAAAAAAATAAGTTTACTATTTTATTCAACAATATTAAATGACAAAAAAAGTGCATGCAGCAATCTCAATTATATCCGTTATTATAATCTCTAAATTCTAGTGGTGGTGTTAGAATAATATCATCAAGTACAGTTATACTATTTCTTTTTAAATCTTCATTAATTTCTTCAATTGTTTCTCTCATAAGTTCTTCATTGACCGACACATTGCTTTCTGAATTCGTACTTGCAGAAGTCTCTTCTAAAATTTGAGTTAACGCTGTAGCTATATCTGAATCACTTCCACTTTCATCATGACGATCATTAATTTCATAATTTTCATTATCATCATTAAATTGTGATGTATTATTTCTAACAACATTTGAATCGTTACTGCTAACGTCAGCGACGGTTTTCAAATTGAATTCATTTTCATTAAGCAAATCATAATTTTTATCACATTCATTATCAGACATTTGATTTTGGGGCAATGGTTGTTCTAAATTATTATAACGATTATTATTTTCAATAGTGTTAAGTAATTCAGTAGAATGCTTTACATAATAAATATGTTTATTACTTGTAACATTTTCTTGAATAGAATAACTGTAACCCGTTGTTGAAATTGAAGTGTCATTATTAATTGCTTTATTAATATTATTATTAGTTTGAATTAAGTCTTGTTTAGAGACTGATTTCGAACTATTCGGTCCTATAGTATCACTCATTACATCACTACTCATATTTAATCTATTATTTGATGTTACATTCTGTTCTATTTTCATATTTTCGATTAGCATTGGATTGGCATTTTTGAATTCTTGAATCATTCTTTTAGGAGTTCTTTCAAAATCACATTTTTTACGACTTTCTTGTTTTATTTTAGCATTTAGATCATAAAGGGTTTTCTCTATATCTGGCATTGGTGATTTAAGTATTTGAGGCTGAAATATTGTTACTTGAAAAAAATATCAGTTTGACGCTGTATCCCGCACACAGCAGGGTAGACAGAGGGATCCTATTTTTGAGAATTCCGGATACATTGCGTGTTGAGTGGCAGAACTCAACGCCGCGCTTTGCTTCGACACCAGAGCGAAAAATGGAAATATTAATTTAAATAAATATTTAATCTTCTCGAGTGGTGACCGAACCCACAACCAGTCGGTTTTACAGTCACACTTTGTGGGGCACAAATCCGCCACGTCTGGCCTTTAAAACGTTACTTGAAAAAAAAAAAAATTTATAAACTATACAAAGAGTTTACTATATATATAAATAAATTATAAATTAAAATTTAAAAAATAGGTCGTCTGTAATGATTGCGGATTTACTTTGACCGGACAGAACATTAATAATTGATATTGTTTTATGTTATAAAAAGATAACAAATTGCTTATCGTTAGAAAATCCAAAAATATCGCATGTAAGTATTAGGGAAATCCATAATAATCAATTATACACCTGTTTGTTTTTAGCAATAAGTTCAGTAAGCTCCTTTGCTAAATCAACAGTGTCTTGTGGAAGATTAGTTTTAGCGGCCAATGCGAGGCCATAGTGCTCAACCTTGGTGACGCCGGGTTCGATTTTGTGTTGATAAATTATTTTTTTGTGTGAACCTTGAGAATCACTTTCCTCTGTAACGGCTGTGTGACAACTGTAATATAATATATTTTGTTATATTTGAACTAGAGGCTTAGAGATGGCGCAGGGTCTGCGACTGATGATTGACAATTAAGCCAGAGGTTTATTAGATTGATTCTCGTTTTTTCTCGATTCATTAAAATAATTAATTTACAGATATTTTCTGTACTTTGAGGAATGTTTTTGTCATTATATATTTATAATGTATTATCATTTCGGAAGCGCCTTATGATTTTGTGCGAAATAGTTACCTATTTCGCATTAAATGTGTATTAATTCATAGGCGCAGTGGGACATTCTCTGACTATAAATGCAATGATTGTGGATTTGATTCTCACTCAATGGAATGAATTGTTTTCATTTTCCTACTCTGGTAGACAAATTGCAGTGTTAAGTTCCACCTTTTGAAACCTGGTAAATAGAATTAAAAATCGAGAACGGAGTGCCTAACCACTAGGTTCTCCTTGCTAACTCTGCTACCAGTGGTAATAAAAAATATTAAGCATCAGCCTTACCTATAAAACCAAACAAATATATGAAACAGGTAAACTAGCTAACTTTAGTAGAGAGTCATAATTATACTTTACTTTACAACATTAAAATATAAATCTTGTAATCTAGTGAGATATAAGAAGTGAGTGGTGAAGAAAGTGAAGGCATCACTTCTCAAGAGCTCTTCGCATATCGCCCAAGCGATACTGGTGCCTTCTTCGACACTTGTTCCCCTAGATTAAGAAAAATAATTTATTAATTACATTAATTTTATAGCCTTAAAGTGAATTAATTTTAACCTAGGACTCCTCTAGATGGTGGCGCCCTCGATATGATGGTAAATATTTGTAAGAAAATATCTAACATATAAATTTGTTTAAGTACATAGATATAGTATATGTGTAAGTATATTTTGACCTTCAAGGCACGGCACTCCATTCCACTTTCCTTGCGTGTTGAGTGGCGGATATCTACGCCGCGCTTCGCTTTCCAGAGCGTGAAAATGAAAATAGTTTAAATATAATTTTTCCCATGAGTGGAAATCGAGCTCACTACCATTGTGTTAACAGTAAGAAGTTATTTAATGTGCCACCACGGCCTCAACTATATCTATTATTTTATTTTATAAAATTATTTTGAAAAATAATAATACAATATTCTATATGAACTTCACCTGCATAGTTCATCTATTATAACCAAGCTTGACGAAGTAAGATCTTTTAAAATATGTTGGGTTTCTTTCATCTATATGAAAAAAAAAAAACAAATTTTAATTACCAGTTAATAAGAAAAAAACACACAAATGAACCTTTTTATCTAATTAAAAAATAATATAAGCGAACGTGTAAGTACTATGGATTATATAGAATCTAAAGTCAATACAAAGAGATAAGTAAATAAAAAAAAATAACTAAGCTTACCTCTATAACGTAAGAAGAAGCGTTGAATTCAACATTATCGTTGAAACCAATCCTCGAAAAAATACGGTCGCATATGCGAAGTACCGCGTTTGTTGCTGGTAGAAAGCAACCTAGCTAGAAGAAACATAAAATAAAGTAAATCAATCAATAAAAAACTAAATATAATATTAAATAATATTTCATTTTTAATTTAAAACCCTACACGTAACGCCCTGTAGGTAGTATTTTGTATACCTTTCTCCCATTTTAGGTGTTACGTAAAATATGAGAATCCCTTTTTTTAATATTTAGATAATCCAACTTAGACAAGAATAATAAAATTTACGTACGATTCAGTCGAATAATTCCCCAAAACACACGAAAAAAAGAAAACAATATATATTTTTTTGTTTAATAATTTATCTATTTTTAACACCTACCTGCGCCATAATTTGCATAATAGCAATCTGTTTTATATAAATACTTTTACCGCCCATATTTGGACCAGTTATTATTGTGAAGTTGTACTCTGGACTAGCAAACTGAAAATATGAAATAAATATTTTGTATTGAAACGTTACTAATAAATATGTCAAATTAATGATCTTCATTTCTTCGCTCTAGTAAATAAATAAATAATGGTGCGGGGTTGAGTTCCGCGACAAATTTTAGCAAGTGAAGAACGAAGTGTCTTAACAC
>DWAN01004967.1:0-11662 GCA_018230445.1 Heliconius hewitsoni
TATATATATATATATATATATATATATATATATATATATATATATATAATGTTATTGTAATATTAATTGTTTTCAATAAAATATGTATAAATAAATTTAACGAACTATCCATGCATTTTGGA
The DNA here is from genome assembly GCA_018230445.1 of Heliconius hewitsoni. NCBI lineage: Eukaryota > Metazoa > Arthropoda > Insecta > Lepidoptera > Nymphalidae > Heliconius > Heliconius hewitsoni. The sequence goes on from DWAN01004967.1 coordinate 123, forward strand.
CCCGTAGTATAGTTCCTTCTGTGTACTAAATATACATACACAGACACAAAGCATATTTAAAATGTAGTAGATACTGCACGTAGTCGATTTTTTAAATACTTAAGTGAGGACAGATAATAAAAATTATTAATCTACAGTATGCGGTGTGCTGTATTTACTATAATGATGCTGTGGTATTTGAGTAGTTAGATGTTTCAGCTATTTTGTGTCTTTTATTTTCCTTCCACTAATTTCTAACTTGAAACTATTTTATTTTCCAAAACCTATTTATATATGACTTTTAATATAGATTTTTTATAAGTTGAAACTATCTTAAGTCGTTGTAACGCGTCTGCGTAGTATTTACTGTATATGTGACGGTTCTAAATTCGATTGGGTTCGATTAAGAAATTTTAATTCATTTTCTAATTTTGGTTAAATTACAAAGAGTTGTGTGGAGTTCCGGGATCAAAACGGATTATTTTGATTAGACGTAAATCGAAGACAAAATGTCTTATGAATACCGGGTTTTCTCTACTGTGCTTTATGCAAGATACAGCGTGAAGCTAAAAAGCAACCCACAAATAAGTAATTATATTTATAAAAATTTCATCATTCATTTTACGTGTATTTATTTATTTTACCCTATTTTATCTTACATCATATTTAATACTACACAAATACCTATTATAATATTTTCTTGTGGTAAACTTGAAACAGGAACGTTGCATTTTATGAAATTATAACTTTTATACACAAGCTTTGTGATAATGAAGGCATTAAAAGTCCTAAGCGAAATATCAAGGTAACTTCCAGAATGTTAAAAAACCTTTAGAAAACTGCTCTCCTTTTTTATGTTAATCTTTCTACAGCTTACGTAAGAAAGTCTGTCTATCAAAGTATTTACCGCTGTAATATTTATTTATGAAGAGCATAATAGCTCTAACGTATAAAATGGCAATGCAGAAATCATTATTAGAATAACTATGACTTGAGTTGTCTATATTTTTATTAATTTAATTGAATTTTTAACACCTTTTTAAAAATTAAGAAAGTTCTTTTATAGCTTGTAGATATTAAATTATGGAAGAGCTTTCATTTAATCATATATTTATAAAAATCTGAAATTTTAATAATCTGATTTCATAACTTTCATATGTCACTTTAAGGTCATTTCTTTTATTATATCAAGAAGTATTTTATCATCATTTATAATTGCACTATTTATATTATTTTACATCACTTTCAATATTACTATTTAATGCTTTTATATGAAACATATTATATTTATGCTATATTTATTTATTACTTTAAAATCCAAAAAAACACTGATTTTAAAACTAAGTTAAATTATTATATGCGATTGGTTGATACCCAAAACGCAACATCATAGGACATTAATATAATGTTCTGAATGCGGGCCAGGCACGAGACGCCAGTCCTCGCAAGTCCCTTATGCATCATACACGTGGATGAGGAGCTTCTCGTGCTAGACAAGCCTTGCTCGTTGCCGGTGAGTCAGCGTTGGGACCGTTTGTCTTTGTATCAGGCTCTGGTTGTATGCGAACGTAGCTAGCTTCTTTTTGGATTTCCGATTTTTCTTTCTTGGATTCTTTTTATTATATTCCTTATTTAGATTTGAAAATCTTGGTATGTTTGAATTTGATAGTTCACTTTTTACATTTTTTCAAAATTTTGGGATATTTCAGTATTTTGTACGTGATTGCAAAAAATTTCTGAGTTTAGATGAATGATTTGTGTTTCACTACAAAAGTTCGCTATCAGGGTCTGATAATTGATGTGATCCGCACAAAAGTGGAATAAATATTCCAAACGGAACCAAAACATACAGTCCCATTTGGACTGAGAATCCCACATGAAAGTGGTTCAAGAGATTACTCGCGTCTTTTCACAAAAACGACTTTCACATGTTTATCCTAATTTTAAAAAATAACCGTCGTATTAAAAAAAATTCATTTACTATACTAATATTTATAATAAAAAATGAAATATAAATAAAATTGTCCTCTTGTCTCATTCACCATTTTTATTTTATGTCACATTTTGTTTTTGCACGGCACCAGCACTCTTGTATGAACTAAACAAATAAAAACTCAGTACAAAAATGAGAGATTTATGTCGTTTTCGCTTTATTCTGCGGCTTTATTTATAATATGTATGGCTGTATCATTATTGCTTATTTTCGTAGCACCAATTTTAATTACACGATATAAAAAAATAAATTAAATAAACAAAACAATAAAATAAAATTATTTATTAAGGAAAGTTAATTTTTATAAGCATTTTTATATATTTTACAGCATTTTTTTTATATTTTTTTGGGAGTAATCATGTAAAATTGACTTGACAGGTGCATCCTTGCGGTCGGTACCGTCACAACACTGTTGTGTTCATTCTCGCTAAGGAATATAACCTCAAAAACCTCAGGACCATACACAGGCTGGACAGGCTAACATCAGGTAATCTAATCATGCGACATAAATAATGCGATCGCAACGCCATAAACTAAGAACTGAACTGAACCAAACTGAATAATGCAATTTTTATTTGCACTTTACACTTCAATCCATATACTAGAAAAGACATTATGTTCTTCCCTTACCAGCCAAAATTGTAACTTGTATTATAATGTGTACTCTAGGTGACGAAACACAATACATTACCTGCTTTACCTAAATGGGGAAAGGAAGTAAATACGTTCCTTCCCACCTGAGATGGAACCTACAACCATAACTTACATATTTTAGATTCTATTTTTAAAAATCTTTATTTCGTACAATGATCAAAGAAGTTCCTAAATGCTATATTAGAATGTATATTTAAATAAAGATCTTCCAACAGCACAATATTTATGTTAGCGTCATTAATAATATTGACACAATTCCGAACAGGTCTCCTGCTATTCGGGAGGAGTCCAAAGAAAGCGAGGCAAATGGAGCACCAGATAAGAAATCGACAGGTGCAAAAGGAATACGTTTGTCGAGTCGACGGCGAGTTCCCCGAGTATGTATACTCTGTTAATTAAAATAAACACTTAACTTATTTGCGCTGATGACAAATCAGTTTCCAGATCACGTACCTCGAGATTTATGTAAACCAAGTGATGTAAGGTTGAATATAAATAAATTATATGATTATATTGTCTCGTAGAGAGTATCTATGAAAATATTTAAGGATGTCCAGATGAAGAAAATAAGTTTAATATTAAACAAAATTATTAATATTTAAAAAAAAAACTTATTATTGAAATTAAGTATTAGATATACATATTTATTTGTAACAGACTGACATTAAAATTGATTCGAAACGAACGATCTAGGAAATGGCATATCCATTTCCTGGATTGTATTCAATTTTAATGTTTCTATACTTTTCAATCCTTTCAAACAAAGTGTCTCATTATTCAGCGAGGAAATCGAATGTCTGGAGCCAATAGAAGTCGTAAGCTACAAGATAGGTGTGTGCAAAGTGTCACCGAAAGGCAAGGATTGTTCAACGATTTTCAAGCGTCTAGGATACAATACGAATACGAACACCAGCGTGGTACTGTGCCGCCCCAAAACTGGTAGAATGCATCAGATTAGAGTGCATTTGCAATATTTAGGTAAGTATTTGTTTTTACTTTTTTAGCATTTTTCATTAAGAAGACTTTTTTGTCATGTTGTTTTTGTCAATTTTTTTTTTATTTATTGATATACTAATATACAGAATTATAAAACACAAACTGCTGTAATGAATACATACTTATTAAGTATAAGTAACGAACTCAAGTCAACGCTCTAACTAGATCAAGTAAACCCTTATACACACTACAGATTTTAAACCTTTTCAAAGTATCATTTCACTTTTTTACAAAATTTATAGAAAATTTAACGTTGCACGATGAAAACTTTCCAAACGGCCACCAGTAAGTCATACGTTCTTATCAATCTACGTCGAAATTCTTATACGCTCTACAACTTACTTATGTTGTTAACATCTCTATAGAAAAATTATACAAATATATCCAAGAAGCGCAATTTCAAATCCCTCTACATTGAATATTATTATAAATATGAAATTATATATATTATAATTTTATTGAAATTTGATTTCAACCAATAATTATCGAATGTGAACGCTTCTCTCGTGATAAATTAAATATAAGGTACATATTATTGTGAGTACATATGAATATTAAAATTGATACAACAGCCTCGTTCCGTTACGATCCAGTACAAAAAGTTATTCATCAAGTAACAAAAAAGCAGTTTGTTACAATATTGGCTTTACGTATTGGTAACAATTTTTAACTTGATAACGGCCCTGCGATTTTCGTGAATATTTAAACTGTAATTTTGCCTTGCCATTTCTTTCCTTGTGTTTTTTTATAGAAAAATATATGATTTTTAAATATGTGATTTGGGTCAAATAGGGGGTTAAATTGACATCACTGCTTCTGTTTAAATGATTTTAAACAACGTTGTTATCTTATACATGATATAAGGTGAAATTTGGTCTAATCTTATTAGAAATTATATTATAATAGGCATTTCCCAAAATTTACTATAAGTTATTTTTTTTTAATACTTACAAACAAAACAAAACGAAGAAAATTATAATAAATTATTATTAATTTTAATAAATTATATTTTTAGGCTACCCTGTAGTAAACGATCCTCTATACAACCACCCAGTGTTCGGACCTTTACGAGGCAAGGGAGGAGATACAGGTGGAAAGACGGACGAACAGCTCGTCAGAGATCTGATAGCTATACATAATGCTGAAAATTGGCTCGGAGTTGATGCTGCAGATGATGATATGTTATTTTCAAAACCAGTGTCAGATGACAAAGGTAAATTTTTAAACTTCAAATGAGGCGGAGAGTGGGAGACAGAATGTTGTAACACTCGCTTGAAACTTGATTAATCACTAGTTTCCGCCCTACTTTACTTACCTCGCCCATTTAAAAACACCGTCTGCAGAGTGATTCAATTCATGAGCTATCTTAACAATCTATGATTCTTACAATACTTTATTTAATTTTTGTCTTGTAATTAAACTTAATAATTTATTTAATTTTACGATTCCTTTATTAATTTAAACTTTATTTTTAGTTGGTGAAGACGAATGCGACACAGGGCCGGCGTCTCGCGAGTCGTCGCCGCGACTTGAGTCTCCCGCGCCGGGACTCACACCATCCTCTGCTATGACTCGTAAGTTAAAATTACATCTAAAAAACCAGGCTCCCAGGCTCTTTCTGCTTACCCTTCTAAGTGCGGGGTACAGCGTGAAGCTAAAAAAATGCTTAAGCTTTTGTACAATGAAACATTTTCTGTGTTCATTATGGCATTTTGAAAAAGACAACAAATATTTATAAATTCTTTACTTGTACATTTTTTTAAATAATATACCTATTTATTGGGTATTTTAAAAAAAAAAGAAAATTTAGATTTTTCAACTTCACATACATATTTCTTCATTCATCTTGCTTAACATTGTTTAATTTTTGTATTTACAACGAAGCTTATTTGTACAGTTTTTATTGGTGTTTTTGAGTTTTAATTTGATCTCCTTTTTAAAATTTTTAGCAAAAGTTATTAGCATTATAGTTAATTAATTTTAAAATTAATATTATTTATATCTTTTTAAATGTATTTTTTATGTTATAGCAACACTAGCAAGTCCTTCTAGTGGGGAAGAAGCGCCTATGGAGGTGCGGTCACCGGCGCCGCCGTCGCCTTCTCTCAATGAAGACTCTAATGACGCTAAAGTAAGATTTATATTATGATAATAAAATAAAAGAATAAAGTAATATTACTATAAAATAAATAAAACTTTGTTGTTGAGTTTTAATTTACACGAAAAATAAATGTAGAAAAGATATATGTAGATATATGTAGACGAAAAATAAATGTAGATTATAATGATGATGATGCTAAATCTCTCTCGTATCCTGCGCATAGCAGGGTACGCGGAGGAGAGGAGTACCTAGTAACTCTAATACACTCCATTCCCCACTTCCTGTACAATACAAAAAAAATACCAAAATCAATTTTCCAACCAACAGTCAGACAAGGTAACAGTCGCAACGCAAACTGGTTGCACGCCCGCTTCACAGCCACCGGCGGCCGCAACCGCGCCCGCAACCACCGCAACCGGCGCGGCGGCCGCAACCGGCGCCGGCGACGCGCTCGCCGCCGACCCGCACTGCTACGAGTGCCGCGTGCGCTACCGCGACCCGCGCCCGCGCGACCTCGTCATGTATCTGCACGCCTGGAAGTATAAGGTCGGTACAGTGCGGGCGCCGAGTCGTGGCCGCTTTATGATTAAGATTCAGGACGACCACGACTCGTCGAACGTACAGTACGCGAGGCTTAAGCTGAGCGTTGCATTTGTACATGTGAGTGAGTTAAAAGGTGGAACAAGAAAAAAAATTAAAATTAAAGTTTATTATTAAAAAATGTATTAAGATATCATAAAAAAAAACATAATAATTATTATTTCACTTCTTCTGCTCTGAACATAGTATAATAACGTCCTCATAACTTTTACTCTCGTTTGATGTGTTGTTGGAGTTAATAATATATAGGTTTAATAATATGTAGGAGTTTATAAATATGACTCTAAATTAAATAATATATAAAAGAACGTCATATCTAAACTATATAAGAACTCACACAAATGCAAAGCTCAGCTTAGACCTGGCGGATTATACTGTAATAAAACTAAAATGTCTTCTAAAATTGGGCGGTGTGTGGACAAGAAAGTGTCTTAACACTAAGTACTAAAAAAACACGCAACATTAAAAAATATAGCCCACACGAGCGGAACCGTGAGCGGGGTACTAGTAAAACATAAATTCTTTCAGTCGAAGAAGCTTGAAGTGAATTCAAACGAACAACTCCCCAAGGTTTTAATCCGTATACATTTGTTACTTGTACTTGAGACTCAGAATAGTGACTGAAATTGGTTTGAGACCAATGCCTTTAAAATTTTCTTCAATAAAATATTTATTCAGTTTGTTCTTTTACTGTATTTGTCAATAAAATAATTGGGAAATGTTTATATGTAACAATTTTAAAATACTTTTTCATTTAATCGCTCTGGGTTTCGTATTGATATTGGGGCAGATGGGTCATATTGGTTTCTTTTATTGTCACGTGAGTGTATCACGCTGTATCCCGCAAGTAGTACAGCTGTAGCGTGGTGTGCGCAGGGCCCGGGCTGGGAGTACGAGACGCAGCTGCCGCAGTGGGCCGGCGTGCAGTGGCAGGAGCCCGAGGGCTCGTAGTGGCGCCTCGCTAATATTGTAATAACCAAGTGAATTTAGGACAAATTTTCACAGTTTATAGTGTATTGTTTGTGTTTTATATATAAAATTGTATTGTATTGAATATTCTCGTTTGAACAGAGCTTAAAGGTATTGCGAGGTGTTATTTTTTTTTATAAATAAAACAAATGAATACACCTGGCTGTTATAACCTAGCTGAGGTAAGTTTTGTAAGTTAGACGTAAGTTGAGTAAGTAAGTAGCGTATTTTGTATGCAAACGTTGCACTATTGACCTCGTTTTTTTGTTTTCAAAATTGTAGTAGGTACGTACTTCGATTAGTGATTTAGATTTTATTTTATTACCTTTCAGTTCCTATTGCTTAGGATGTTTCGTAATGCTTGTAGGGTAGCGTAAGGCGGGTCAGTTAGTCAGTCGTTGGTGAACTAGAAATGCTTTTTTATTTGTGGGGAAATTGGATACGCTAGACATATTTTGTGGATTTTCAACAACATTACAATATTTTATACAAAATTAATACAACATTTTTATTCATATAGCTCTAATTTCCCTTTATAGACGAGAGTCCATACGCCGGCTTAAATAACCACGATTGACAAGTATAGGCCTATTATTTGTAAAAAAAATATCACTATCACTAATACATAGACTTTAAATGAATTGCTTGAACGAAGCAGGGTCGGAACAACAAACGTAAAATTAAAAAAAAAAAAACATTAGTATAAAGAAACGGGATAGCTCTTCTAAACTCGCCTCATTCGGTCATTTTTTTTTTCAACATACAACGTAGAACTCACCAAATTTAAGAGAATACAAATAAGATAAAAAATTTGCCTTAAATAATTATACGGCTGAATTTAAGTTAGATGTATGTAAAACCTTATAAAATGTGTTAGTGCTAACAGTTCGGTTGTTACTGATTATTGGTTTTTGATACTTCATCTAAGATTTGGGCTTCGGTTGCCCTTATTGATGTCTAAAGAAATTTTACGTTCGAAACAACCATTTTTAAACTATATGGTTTTTGTTTAATTTTGTTACAATGTCAAATAATAATAAGAATATTGTCTAATATAAAGACAACTGATAAAAACTTCGAAAGCATAATGTATTTTTCGGTTTTGTACGGTTTTTCCATTTTCGGTTGTTTCCTGCAACTAACAACCGAACTGATGACACTAGATAAATAAATTTCGGACCACTGCAGTATTTTCATAATGGAATCACATATAGGACCACTCTTGTAAAATTTATAGAAAAGCTATCTCTGTAAAGTACGCGTTTACATAAATAATGAGAATTAATGTTAATATTGCATTTTTGTATGCGGTGTTGAGTACCGTTACATTTTGGCTTCCATAGTATCGTGTAGAGATAGGTTCTCGAAGATTTTATACTTTAAATATATACGTGTAAAATTAATGAAATCTGCAAAAAATATCATGCATTCTACTTATTTTTTCCATTTCATTTCTTCGTCTCTTCAATGCAGTTGCTAAGTGTAATGCATTTATTTACACATTTCGTAGTAAATTTCATAAATAAAAGACATATTTAATTTTTTTTAAACAATAACCAAAGTTTTTAAGGTAAAAGATCCAAAGAATGGAATGTTTTCGCCCAGTAGCGTCGGTTGACAGATCGAGCAGCACTTTTAAAGACATAAAAATAAAAGGGTTTTTTTTTGTTTGTTTTCATAATTCATAAGTTTTGAATGTTTAGTTCGTAAGTTTTTATCGTCTACAGTTTTCTCTATTGGATTGTTTTTTTTTTTGACGTTTCTCATCGAAATTTTTCTTTTTTTTTTTTGAATTCATGTTGTAGTTAATTTATTAAGTATACTAGTAAGTATTAAAATGTAAAAGACAACTCTTAGTAACTCTAAAAATATTTTCACGAGCTTTCATACATATATTATTATGTAATTCTATGGGAAATTTATATATTTTTCTTACTTGTAGTTTAGCGGTAGCGTGCATTGTATTAAATATCATATATATATTTGTATTAAATTCAATTTTTTCTTTGGAGTAAGATTTTTTATATTCATACGACTAAAAATCGATTAACGTATCGATTTTTTGACAATTTTATATAATTAGTTAAATATGGTATGTATTTACTATATGTATATTAATTTTCTTTCTCCTTACTCCACATTGCACTATTGCCGTGCACTGTATATACGCTTGATGTTAATGTTAGATTCGTCTTTGTTGAAACATTATAAAACCCCAGTGTAAAATGATAATTGTCAGTTTTGGGATCAAATGTTATAAGTAAGCTGGGGATTGCTTATAGATATCAAAATTACGCAAAATATATCGATGTCCAAAAACGAAACGTAACGAAAATCGATTTTAAATTGGCCACTCCGTACCAAAATTTGGTGAAGGCATCGGTATATTTACTCTGTTCAAATATGAAGAGTAGCGAGTAAATTATTTATAGTCTGTGGCATATCACGCGAAGCAAAGCTCATTTGACTATTAACAGTCAAATTAACTTCCCAAGTGAATTGTTGTATTTTTATATAGAATAAGATTGTTCATATGTTATACTTATGTTGTATAACGACGGAACATTGCTACGGCGACGGACAGGTACAGTGCGGCCGACGAGTCGTGGCCGCCCTGAAGTTAGCTGATGATGGCTGCGCAGATTAGGTTTTAGAATTTTGATTATTTCCTTCCTAAATGTATAATGCGCAAAGTTTCAGAACACCTAACTTCAGGGCAGCCACGACTCGTCGACCGTACTGCTCACGAAATTGCGATTTTTTGTCGCAAAAAACCACTTTGTTTCAACATACAGCCTAATTTCGTAAACATTTTTCATATCTGTTCTGCTTTTTCGACATTTCGTCGCGTCGCTCTCGTTTTACATTTATTTATAAGAAATTTTCATGTGCCTTCTGGAAATTATTAGGAAAATTTGTAATTTTGATTACATTTAATGATGATTGTTACACGTTTTTGAATTAGATAATATGTAATATGTATTTGGCACTGACATGTCCTTGTGTGGCTGGAAAAATAATGTATACTTCACTTATAGACGCCATTTTTTAAAATAAATAATTGTTTGTTGTTTTTTTTATTCTGGTCACACTATTTTAGGCACAAATGTATGTATTTATGTAGTAAGTTAAATATATTTTGCATTATGTAAATTGTTTACCAATTTAGTGCCATTTTGTGGCGGACATGTTCTTTTTAAACTTTTCTGTTTATAATTTCTTAATTATATATAATTTTGAACGACAACATGAAAGACATTTTGTTATTTTTAAATAAGTATTTGGTAATTAAGGTTATAATAGCGTTTCCTTCTTTAGATTCGTGTTATAATAATTCATGTTTCCACTTAAATTTAATTAGAATAAAATTCATCTTTGACACATTTTGTTTTATTTAATATCCTTAAAGTTATGTGTATAAATGCTGTCTTATTTTTTAAATAAAATATATTAATAATATAATAATGTTTGTATATAATTTATCCATTTCCCACGGTTTATTGCACCCATTTATTTTTCTCATTTGATAAGAACGGAGTGTCTAGACACTGTCATAGTAGGGTAAGCAGAGGGACTCTGGGATCCTCCCTACGTACAAGATAAAAAAATATAATTTATACTTGAACATCACATTAAATTATTATTGTTGGTCCACACAACACACAATGTTTCTAGAAATTATCGAAAAATGGGAAATGGAAGTGTCTTAATAGACCTGGAGTGACTTAACGTTAGGTTCCCATGTTCCCTCGGCCTACATACAACAGAAATACTGCGTGAACTTATATGTTTTTTTTATTTCATCCTCTATCCTGGATATAGCAGAATATTTAAACAAATTGCGCGCCGGTATTTGGCAGCACGAAACAGCTTAGAAAAAAAAAACTGAAAATGGAGAAAGGAATAATGTATTAATTAACGCTTATTTGGTGCATCAATGGTGTATTTTCACTCTTTGAAATATTCCAAAGAACACAATCAAAGTTTGTAAATTTCTTATGCGAATACGTGGACATATTTATCATTTTTTTTTTCAAAAAAATGCAATCGCGTTTACAAAAAATGTGGAAAATACGTGATTAGACAGTAACAGACAAGACAGAGAGGTTTGTGTAAATACTAAACAAAATCAATCTGTAGACAAAACTAAAATTCAATATAACAAAATAAAATTTAATTTCATTACATTTTCATCGCAGGGGCACAAAGTGTGACTGTAAAATCGACTGGTTGTGGGTTCGATCCCCA
>DWAN01004968.1:0-11660 GCA_018230445.1 Heliconius hewitsoni
CGCCCCTCCCAGTCCGGTGACGCTGTTAAGACCATACCAGGTCAACAGCAGTAAGACCATCAGAAAAAAAAGCAGTATCTTGCGCACAGCAGGGTAGGCAGAGTGAACCTAGTCTTAAGAGGCTCCGTTCCCCACTTTATGCCGAATTTTGGGGCATTGCGTGTTGAGTAATTTATATATTATCATTATTATACTATTTGTGTTTTAGGTATTTTTTCTATAAAAATTAAAATAAGTTTAAATATTCTACATATTTATATTTTATTTTCATATAGGAAGAAGAAATGCAGTTTAAGATTCCGATGGCGAAGAACGTTTACAATTTAGTTATGGAACAGAGGTAAATCGAAATATATTATTTTTTATTTATATAACTTAATGTATTAAAGTATACTCGTATTTCATATTTTATATTTAGATTGATAAAAAAACAGCATAAAATACAAGCATCTAAATCATTCTGGTTTCGTTGATTTTGCTTGTTTTCAATACAATGATACACTGAAGCATGCAACAATGACATACTCTTTATCATATCGCTATCTCTTTCAGTAACGACAAAATAAGTCTTCTACAAGTAATACATTGAACTTTTTTTAGTTATCAAAACATAATTTTGAACTGCAGCTGGTACATATGTATTTGTTGTGTTTTTGTATTTTTTTTTATTTTATATCGGGCCTATAACTAGTTAAAACGAGATATGCTATAACGTAATCATAATTGAAAGAAAATTGCAGCAATAAAAATATCTGAGACTAGTCGTGGCACGACTATCTGAGGCTAGTAGTAGGGGCACAAGTGGTTCGATCTATACTCGAGGAAATTAAATATTTATTTAAATTTATATTTCCATTTCTTGGCTCTAAAAATTTTTGCGTAAGAATTTCGACGTAGCTTGATGAGAATGTGTGGTTTAGTGGTCACAGCGCTTGGACGGTTTCCAAGTGGAGCATGTTCAAATTCCGCTACGTTTAAATTTTTATACGTTTCGTAAATGAATGGGGAACTGAGTGTCTTCACAATAGGTCCCTCTGTCTACCCTGCTGTGTGCAGGAAGCGTTGAGCTGATTTTTTTTATTTTGACAAAATATAATAGTAATTTTTATTTTGGATAAAAAGAATAAATATATTATTATTGATTATTTTATTTTATTTCTCAAATAATCAATTAATCTTAAATAGTTTGTTCCAAATTTTACTTTAACATTTTAATTAAATTTATCACGTAATATAAACATATACACATTCTATCCGAAGCTTCGAACACTTTGCAGTAGTCCGTGGTCACGGGTAAATGTATAATCTATACATATAATAAATCTGTAACTCATCGCTGTCTGGGCATGGAAGAAATATGAGAAAATGTATTGTGTGTAATAGAACCCGAAATAATGATTTAAAAAAAAATCTTGTCTATTTGCCTATTTTTGCGTTTGTTCTCTCTGATCTCAGAAACGGCGAATCAATTTTAATGCAGTTTTCACTATTGTATTTTGACGAGCTTCCTTTAACGTGTTTATTTTATTCGGTTCATAAATAAAAAAGTTACGTCAATATAAATTATTGGATGCAACAATATTGTTACAAAACAAATGTCTTATTGAATTGGCTGAAACTAGCTACCAAGGTATGGTATAAATATGTTGTTTTTAAACCGATAATGTTATTAGATTATAAAAATAATTTATATGAGAAAGTTAACAAGAAGTTAGAAAGTAAACAAACTAAACGTCATTAATTCAATCCAATTGAAAAGTTTCATTTAAAATGTGTAAAAATTCTTAAATGTGCCAAAATCAGAGTGAGTTCTTGTAATTTGATATATCTTCACAGATCAAAGAAAGTGTTACGCAACGAGTTGTTCGCGGCCGGCCGCATGGCGTACGTCGTGGAGTTGGACGAGGAGGGCACCATCGACAGCGACATCCCCACCACGCTCACCAGGAGCAAGGCGGACGTGCCCGAGGCCGACGAGAGGAGCTCCGCCTCCACCGGGAACGATGTGCTTCTGGACAAACTGGGGCATATATTCTCCTATCTGAGACACGGCAGGCACAGGAAATTGAAAAAGACAAAGGTGTTTATTTTTTTAATTATATATGTATATATTTGTAAAAATACGTGTAGCAAGGTCGTAGTGTGACAGCGTTAGAATATAAATGATGGTGGTCGTGAGTTCGAATTCCACTCTGGGAAGACTATGGAACCACTCGATACTAGAAAAATTATTAATAATGGATGATAAGAAGGGTAAAAAACCTTAAAAAATTATTAAGCAGTACAGCACCTAGAGATATATCTGTGAATATTACGATTTTCCTTTTTTTTAACTCACGCCGTATCCCGCGTGTAGGTATAGCAGAGAGAACGACGACGACGACAAACTTGCCGTACTGCTTTCAATTAAAAAATTCGTTCAATGTGATACTATAATGGAACATTTTCTTTTATTTCTTTTTAATTTGAAATATTTATTTTTAAGGATAAAACGACGGATAAAGGCCGTAATGAAGACTCCATATACGGAGACATAGGAGACTATGTTGCGGGCGACAAACGCAACGATCGTAGAGAAGAACGCCCTCGGTCTGGTTATTTCGATAAACCCATGGAAATTGAAAAAGAAGAAGGTACAGTTGTGATATTATAATCAAATCAATCAATCTAGGCAGAGAATAGACTAGTCGTGGCGCAGGGCCACAAAGTGTGACTGAAAAATCGTCTGTTTTTGGGTTCGATCCTCACTCGAGGAAATGATATATTTATTAACATTTTTATTTTCATTCGCCCTGATGCCGAGGTAAAGCGCGGCGTTAAGCTTTGCGACTCGACACGCAATGCCTCCAGAACTCGGCGGAAAGTGGGGAACGGAGTATCATTACACTAGGTTCCCTCCGCCTACCCTGCCATATGCATTATAAAGTGCATAGTTAAAAAAAAATCTCCCATATCTCTCCACAGATTAAAAAAAATCTTTGTTAAACCACCACATAGGTCCAGGCCCCCTGCCTCGTCGGCAAGTGGGTAATCCCGAGGAGCGCGACAAGCGCTCGGCGGCGCTGCTGTCCCGCCTCGCCGCCGAGCCCGAGGGCTACGCGGAGTGCTACCCCGGCCTCAGGGAGATGGACGACGCCATTGACGACTCCGACGACGAGGTGGACTATAGCAAGATGGACGCCGGGAACAAGAAGGGCCCCATTGGTTAGTGTGTTCACAATATGAGTTGAACTGTACATGCGGTACAGTCGTGTGCATAATATTTTATACGCGAGCGAGTTCGGCGTCACGTTATGACGTTACGTTACGTCACGTTACGTTACGTTACGTCACGTTACGTTACGTCACGTTACGTCACGTTACGTCACGTTACGTCACGTTACGTTACGTTACGTCACGTTACGTTACGTTACGTTAGTTCCACCAAAAGATACTACATTCAAACACCAATGCAAATAAAATAAATATAACACAATATATTTTGTATTTAATACTAAATATACTATGTTATAATTAATAATACATATATTTATTTATTTTTATAATTTTGTTTCGAAAAGGTCGTTGGGACTTCGACACGCAGGAGGAGTACTCGGCGTACATGAGCAGCAAGGAGGCGTTGCCGAAGGCCGCTTTCCAATATGGAGTGAAAACCCAGGACGGTCGCAAGACAAGAAAGACCAAAGATAAGAGCGAAAAGGCGGAATTAGATAGGGAATGGCAACAGGTGCTGGAATATATGTGTATATTATAATTTCATGCCAGTCGTGGCGCAGTGGCACAAAGTGTGACTGTAAAGTCGACTGGTTGTGGGTTCGATCACCACTCGAGGAAATTATATATTTATTTACATTTACAAGCAATGCGGCCAGAACTCGGCGGAATGTGGAGAACGGAGTGTCTTAACACTAAGTTCCCTCTATGTGAAAGATACAGCGTGAAGCTGATTAATTTATAATATTATATTTACTAAGGAGTCCTAATGTTTATTTTTAGATATCAGGACTCTTTCTTTTCTAACATGTTTCCAACGGGGTAGGTAGAAACATAATATTAAGACACTCAATTCCCCGCTTTTCTCAAAATTTTCGAGACATTATGTCTATATCTGTTGTTTAATACTTTTATCGATTTGGTTTGGTTCGTATCGATCTTATCTTATCTGTCAATCATGTCCAATAGACCTCTTTATTGTTCCCATGGAAAAGGATAAGCAGAGGTAACCTAGTGCTATTAGACCTTGTTCCCCACGCACTGCCTAATTTTTTGAAAGCGTTGCTTGTTCAGTGGCGGGACTTAACGCCGCGCTTGTCTTGTTACTAGAGCGAAGAAATGAAAATATTTTATTTCTCCGAGCAGGAATCGAACCGACAAACCTCGCGTTTTCGGAAACGGCCTCGGTATCTGATATTTTTTGAGAAATGTAATTAGTATTTAACTAGTCGTCGTGCCGTAATTGGAATATTGATTGTAAGCAAGATGGTTGTTGGTTCTATGCTTGCAAAGATAAATGCTTAATATAATTTGCTTGCATTAGCAAGCAAATATTATTAAAAAAAAGACGTTGTAATCAACGTAAAATAAAATATTTAAATATATGACATGTTTTTCTTTAAAAAATATGCCTTTATTAATTGATCTTTAAATTGTTTCAGATACAAAATATAATACAAAAACGAAAAGCACCACAATATACTGGAGACGAGACTGGCTTCAAGACACCGAGATATTAGTCAATTAAAGTTAATGCGTAAAATATTTTAAATATATACTTTTGTATGTACTAAGATTTAAATACCATATGTAAATAACATAAATGAAAGAAATAAACTTTTGAAATACTAAATTGTTTCTGTTCGTAATCATTTTACATTATTTTCGTTTAATTATTTTTTATTTAGCAATTAAATTAGAAAGTTTTAGTTAGTAATTATGATATAGTAGTTGTGGCAGAGGTGCACAAGTGAGCGTCTATAAACGCTTTAGGTTGTGGGTTAAATTCCAGCTCGAGGAAATGAAATATTTTCAATTCTTCGATCAACAGGGAAAGCGCGTGGTTGAGACCCGCCACTTGAAACGCTATGCCTTCAGAATTCGGCGAGAAGTGGTTCCGTCTACCTATTCTGCTATGTGCAGGATACAGCGTGAAGGTTAAAAATTTAACTTTTAAATCTTTGTTAGTCAATGATAATTTTGATTATGTAATTTTTTATTGTCTTTTTAGAGATGGGACTTACCATTATTGTATAAATTTTTATAAAAACAAAAAACAGAGGACGAATCAATTTGCTACATATGATCTTTAAGCAAAATAGAGGTGGAGTAATACTGTAATAATTTTATTTTGATAGATGAAGTTCTTGTTGGAGAATATTTAGCCTATATATATAACCGGAAACGATTCATATGCAATAAAACCACAACGACAATCATCTCCCATCGGTGAATTGACCTTCAGATTTCACTATACCAAGACAAAAGTGTGACATTCCGTCACGTCGACGCGTGGTGTGGTGACGCGTCGGGTGAGGGAAATGCGGCCGAATTCGCGACGACTCGTTTGACACAATGCCGGTTCATCGGCACTACTTTACCTACCTATACCCTTAGAGGCGTCTTCGCAGGTGCGTAAGCGCAAGCGCAGGTATAGCCTGTGCCCCCTCTCGCCCCTGCGCCCTCCCCGTGCCCCCTCCGCGCGCCCACTCACCGGCCATCTTGAATTCCGCTCACTCATACCCGCGCCCGTCTCGCGGCCGCCGCACGTACCCCGTTGTGCATACAGCGACTCGCAATAAGTTATCAACTGCAGTGACTTCTAGTGATTAAGTGTCATGTGATAGTGCAGTGTTAAAAATGGAATCGACGCCGATCTGTCGGTGTCGCGTGTTGTACCTCGGTTCGGCGGTGCCTCAGCAGAGCAAGGACGGCCTACAGGGTATTCAGGAGCCTTTGCGCGAGCTGTATCCGGAAAAGGGGGCGACTACCGGCGGAATAGACTCGTGGCTGTCTGTGTGGTCGAATGGAATCTTGCTGGAGAACGTGGACGAGAGTGGGTCGAGGGTGTCGAGATTTTTTCCCATTTCTAGCTTGCACTATTGTGCTGCGGTAAGGCGTGTGAGTGTCGAGGGTGCGCCCAGATTCTTACCTTTGGACTCTCCATTTGCAAGAGCGCCGGCGCCGAGACGGCCTCCTTTATTTGCAGCTGTGTTGCGTCGTACACAAGGTATAAAGGTGTTGGAATGTCACGCCTTTATCTGTCGTCGCGAAGCGGCCGCAAATGCCCTTGTGCGATGTTGTTTTCACGCGTACGCCGATAGTTCATATGCAAAACGACTAGAAGCAGAAAGGTCACCGTCACAGCTGCCGCCGGAGGGTGACGAGGAAGTTGAAGTATTCGATGGAGATGAAAATCATAAAGTATGGGTTGGAGAAATAGAGCGCGATGATGCGAGCGATGACATTCCTCATCCAGCTCGAGCACCTCGTCCTCGGCAAATTACACGACCCGCGTCCGTACCACCTCCACCTCCACCGCCTGAGGAACCAAAAAAGAAATTAACAACCAAGAAATCAAAAAAGAAATCATCAGCGTCAGCAGATGAATTATATGCGACGATGCCTGGTCCCGCTGCAATGAATGGAAGATCGTTAGGACGCGCACCACCCGCCTGGGCGGCGGCGGGTCATCCGATGGTTCTGGTCGCGCATCCGGCTGCTACTCTTCCACACGCTAGACCAGCTACGATGGGTCACAGAGGTCGCGTACCTGCAGCTTTGGCACCTGGCCCTTTTCCACCTGGGCCCCCTCCTGGACGAGGTAGAATACAATATGCTACAGTTGACCCGAGACGTTCAAAGCCACCTCCGTCAGCAATGAAAGCCGCTCAAAGTATGACAGGCTTGGAAGCTGTCGAGGACTCGGGCGGAATATACAGAAAAAAGGGACATTTAAATGAACGGGCATTTTCGTATAGCATAAGACAGGAGCATAGGAGTAGATCGCATGGATCTCTTGCTAACCTAAAATTCGCTGCTCCACCCGAGGTAAGAATATATACTTTTATAATGTATTAATTTACATATTAATTTTCGTTTTTATTTTATACATGACTAATTAATAATTGATTATATTTCTGTGGATGTATGTAAAGCATGAGCATCACTCACTTCTGTGGAATGTAAGTAATTCAAGAAAGATTACAGTATTATACAGTCGCCGATCATCGAGCCGGGCCTCGATTGCGGTTACGTCGATTAAGGTACTTGTCGTCACACGCGGTCAAACCAGTTAGAAATGTTGCCAACGATGTTACCACAGATTTGTCTGCGTGTTCAAATGTTCCAAATTATGACCTCTCTTGTATACCTTAAAAAATATATACTTATTATCGAACTAATTACTTAAATTTTTCTAACTTCTAAGTTCTGACGTAGTCAAAATTCAGAATATAATATCTCATTTCTAAATTAATCATTTCGTATGATCGATTTGTGAGTACTCGTTATATATATTTAAATAATTTGTAATTACTTAATAATTATGACCTTAATACAAAAATACTTCACAGCATTAATGACGACCTGTTTTTGAAATCTATGGCTCTAATTAAAATGGTGTAATTATATGATCATTCAGAAGGAAAATCATTTGAAATTTTATTACTTTCAAATAAAGGTTTGGAAACCAGTTTAGCTGTACAATATATAGTTGATATGAATGAGCTCATCGTATAACTTGCGTAAGGTGAGCAAAAAATGTACATTTATAAATACATTTTGCTTTGGAAACACATTCCTGGTCCGTGAATACTTTACATGGCTTACTGAGCGTGTGCATGCAATTTGCTGGAAACGGAAAACGTTACCAAATCCCGGCATCAGGTTTTCATTGACCTCGTAATTTAGTACTTTCGGAAAACGGTTGTTGATTTTTTAAAATTTAAATAGCTATCATTATTAATGTTGAAATCAACGTGTAAAGTTAATGTTTTCTTATATTAAAGAGTATTTTTTAAATTTTTATTAGTTTCACGCTGTATCCCGTAAAAAGCAAGGTAGGTAGAGGGAACCTCGTTCCTCATGTTCCGCCGAGTTCTAGAGGCATTGCGTGTTCAGTGGCTGAACTCAACGCCTTGTCACCAGAACGAAGAAATTAAAATATTAAATATTTCATTTCTTCGAGTGGCATTCGAATCCACAACGTGTTGCGTTTACAATCACACTTTGTGCCTCTGCGCCACGACTAATCTCAAGGATTACTTCATGTTTTTAAAATTGTATTTCGAAAATCAATAATCGTGCCTAAATTTGATTGCCAACATTGAACGCGTTGATGTCTTTCGTAAAGGTTTTATTGTATGACGAATAGTTTAGATTTTTTTTATTTCTAACTTTTTTTTAACATAAAACATGAATTAATTTTAGGTAGTATGGCCGCATATGTTATATAGTGTATGCTTTTTCTTTTGTTCTTTATTAAATATATAATAAAATATGTCTTGTTTCGCTTTTATAGTATCTTTCTAGACTAATTGAGGTAAATTTACGTCACGTGGATGTTGATAATATCGTTTCTGAACGTGCAAATTATTAGAATATTGCAATCGTTTTTAATATTTTCTCTTATATGAAACGAATTATTATTCATCGTTTTATTATTAGGCTATTATGTTTTTTCGTCAAAAAGTATATAAGTGACCTTGTCGTTCATTTTTTATAATTTTGATATTGAGCGTTGAGATCGTGTATTGTAATAATAACAAATGTCAATACTTGATCAGTTAAATGAAACTAAATTTGACACATAACGTTAGTTACATATTAAATAGTTGTTTTTGTTTCAATAAATGAATTATTAAAAAAAACAAACAACAGTATATGAAATAAGCATTATATACCAAATGTAAATCTTGATAAAATAGGTAACTTAATCTCAAATCAAACTATTTTCTGTAGGTTAAACAGAGTAAACCTAGTGTTAAGATATTCCGTTCACTACTTTCAGCCAAATTTTTGAGGCATTGCGTGTTGAGTAGCGGAACTCAAAACCTTTTGTTGGTTTGCCTTGTTAACAGAGCGAAGAAACGAACATATAAGTAAATATCAATTCATTCGTTTAAGTTTGGATTGAACCTACAACCAACGTTTACTGTGGGAACAGTTAATAGCGAAATATCCTTCATAAGTAATAGTTCATTTAATAAAAGCGGTCTTTCGCCAGTCCCAGGCCACAGTTACACTGCACTAGTTTACTTAAACGTGATTACAACGTGTGACCCTCTATTGTAGAGAATACCAACCGATATCTGCAAATATGCAAGCGATTTTATTCCTTATTCCCTTTTATTAGCGCATACGGCGGAGTTTAGAGAAGTAATGGCTGGAAGTCCCACGCGAGGCGGTCGCACGACGACGCGACGGTCAATGGTTCTGTAAAATACGTTCGATCTTTTAATATTATCAATTTTTTTTTGTACCACTGCTAAATGTTTTTTTTATTTTAACTTCTACGTAGACGGTATCGAAACGACATTTTTTTCTTATTTTGGCTTAAAAATTTCGCGTAATAAAATATGTATACTAAAACTGTTGTATCTTATTTCTTTTTGTGGTAGTAATTTAATAACGTATATATATATTTTAGCTTCACACACATAGCAGGGTAAGCAAAAGGAACCTGGGAATCTAGTGTACACTCGGTTCCTATTAAGACACTTTCGTTCTCCACTTTCTGCTGAATTCTGGAGACACAGCCTGCTGAGAGTCGAAAACAGAACGCTGCGCTTTGTCTCGTTACCACAGCTAGGAAATGAAATTGCTAAATGTTTCTTTACCTCTATTTGTATTCGAACGAACAACCTGTCGTGTTTACAGTCGCAGCACTACGACTGGTATATTGAACATATTAATGTAATAACATGTTATACAAGGAGGCTTGGCTCGAATTCCTTTACGCATTTTTTGTTAATAGATATAAATTTTAATATGTTTCACAAATATGTATATTCTGACAAAATTGCGGCGCAATTTATATATTTACTTTTTAATATTTTACAGCATGAGCGGTTTGTAAAATAAAATAAATCAGCTTCACATTGTATCCCGCACATAGGTACAGGGAACCTAGTTTTAAGATACTTTGTTCCCCACTTTCCGCAGAATTCTGGAGGCATTGCGTGTTGAGTGGTGTTATAATTCTTTTAACTATTATACTAATGGCGTATAGTTGAAACATCTAATATTATATAGTTATTTGTAATCATTAAATAAAAAGTTATACACTAGTCTATTATTATATTAATAAAGTATAGCATGGTTTACATGAATGTTTAATAATATACAAGGCCATTATATTATCGTGGCCCAGAGGCA
Source organism: Heliconius hewitsoni (assembly GCA_018230445.1). Taxonomy (NCBI): domain Eukaryota; kingdom Metazoa; phylum Arthropoda; class Insecta; order Lepidoptera; family Nymphalidae; genus Heliconius; species Heliconius hewitsoni. Next base: position 10,372 of record DWAN01004968.1, read on the forward strand.
CAAGGGTGTGACAGTAACGCGACTGTTGTGGGTTCGATTCCCACTCGAGGAAATTTATTATTATTTATTATTTATATTTTCACTCTGGCACCACGGCGAAAGCGCGGCGTTGAGTTCCGCCGCTTAATGTGCAATTGCAATGCCAATGGGGAACGTAGTGTCTCAACACTAGGTTCCTAATCTACCCTACTACACGCGGGATATTAGCGTGAACCTGAAAAAAATCTAATATTATACAGCTATTTATACTGATATAGTTTTTAATAATATAAACTACCAATAGAGTCCAGTAGCGCAGCGGCACAAAGTGTGACTGTAAAACCGATTGGTTGTAGGTTCGATCCGCACTCGCGGAGATGAAACATTTACATAAATTTATATTTCTATTTCTTCGTCTCTGGTGTCGGTGTGAGTTCTACCACTTAACAAGCAATGCCTCCAGAATTCGGCAGAAATTAGGGAACGGAGTGTCTTACCTACACTAGGTTCCCTCTGCCTACCCTCCTATGTGCGGGAAACAGCGGCGTGAAGATGTTTTTTTTACACTACTAATATTATATTGCCTACACACGAACCAGCTAACTCGTATTTCTAAAATTTCATTACTCGTGTTATATTGTTGGTCATTAAAATGAAACTAGAACTACTCACGCACGTATCAACTTATTTTTTTTTTATAAATATGGTTTCTAATATAATGTATATATGTATGTAATATTCATATTTTTATCGTGATTAATAGATAAGAAATAATGTCATTTATTTTGTTTGATTATTATATACGAGTAGATTGTGTTAAGATACTCCGTTTCTACTAAGACATGTTCGTTCCCCACTTTCAATTGAGTTCTGGAGGCGTTGCGTGTTGAGTGGTGGAATTTAACGCCGCGGTTGTGCTTCGTTAGACCGAAGAAATTAAAATATTAAATATTTCATTTCCTCGAGTAGGAATAGAATCCACGCGTTAACAGTCACACGCTTGTGCCACTGTGCCATGACTTGGCTCATCATTTGGGTTCTTAGGTCAAAGTGGAGAAGGGATTTCTGTGTCTCTATAGTAGTAGTCTCTGGTTGTAGCTTCTCTATATTTTATTATGTTCTTCTGTTAACTTAAGTATAGATTGTAATAAAAGTCATATTTTTCTGTAAATTTGATTAGAACATTAACTTCTGATGACTTTTTGAACAATGGCGAACATTAATGTGTAACATTAATAACATTGAGTATATTGTGATTGTAACGAAATCAAACACCTCGAGGCTTTTACAGAACTTATATTTCTTCCAGA
>DWAN01004969.1:0-11660 GCA_018230445.1 Heliconius hewitsoni
GTCGAGGCATTGCATGTTGAGTGGCTGAATTTAATGCCGGTCTACGTACCAGAATGAAAAAGTAAAAATATCAATAAATAATAATTCATTTCCGCGACCGGGGATCGAACTACAAACGTCGCGTTGCCGTCACATCCTTGTGCACTTGTGTCACGAAGCCTCAATTCCTGCGATTTCATAAAATGAGCTTACCAATAGAGCTAGATCAGTTTTCATAATATAATAAGAACAAATTCAAGTTTCTTATTCTTATTAGAACGAAATCAGAATTCAACGAGACGTAACAAACATTAAGCTCATATTAAATTTCCAGGTTCCGCTTACACTATGTAACAAGGTGTGGTCGAAACATTAACTTTGATGGCGTAATTTAATATCTACATCTATTTAACATTCACCGTAAAAACGATTCAATTAGAAAATTATAAGTTCTTTAGTTTAACTGGTATTCATTTTATCTGTTTTAGAGCAAAGATATACTTGTTTTAGCCTCGATATAATTATGTATATTGAAAATTATTATATAAATAAAGAAGTTGATGATAGTGGACGAGGTGAAAGAGGTATTCAGAGACTACAGTCTCTGAATACCGTTGGCGTTTGGTGCTTTGCTGTCTGTCCCTGGCTACCCCGTTAGGGATAAAGTGTAAAGCAAATAATAACAGCATTTTTTACTTGCCAAAATCAAAGATCTTGATTATCTTGTATGGACTGAAAGAAATGTCATGTGTGACTGGATATCAGCTACACTAATGTACAGAAATTCCCTTGTGGCAGTGTTTTTTTTTTCAGGTACACGCTGTATCCTGTTGAGTAGCAGAACTCGTCGCGTCTCTTTGCCTTAAACAGAGTGAAAAAAAATAATTAAATATTTCATATTCTCAGGTGGGAATCAAACCGACGACCTGTCGCCTTTACCTGTTTAGACACACAATTAAAGTAATGTACGACAAAGATTATAAAGAGCTACTAGTAACTAATAATATCCTGCTGTATTCCGCATATAGCGGGGTAGGCAGATGGAACCTAGCGCTAAGACACTCCGTTTATCACTTCTCAATGAATTTTCAAGGTATTGCAGGTACAGTGGCGAAACTCAACGCCACGCTTTTATCTTAGTACCAAAACGAAGAAACGAATCGAAACTACAGCTGTCGCTGCTACAGTCATACGCTTGTGCCCCTGCTCTACGACGGCCTAAACAATATATTGTTTTACTGAATATGAATAATACTTTTGTGAAAATGAATTGTATAACATAACCGAAATGCGCTTAATTATTCGAGTTAAAATCAGGAACAATGAGATAATTTGGTTAAACTGAGCCCTGAATAGTTCAAATATATGACAAGTTTGGTTGAAACGTGCTAAAGAGGAGATGAACGAGGAATTCTAATAATGTACCGTATTAGAATTTGTTGCTTGGTATTTAACCGGTACTATTTGATCGAGGTGTCTATTGTATTTCATTTTACATTAAAAAAAAATATTAGACGAAACAGAATAGTTGAAACAATGACATATCGTCGTTGATAATTGTATATAAAGGTTTAAAGGTTTTCGTTGGGCTGATTCTTTTTACCTTCACACTGTATTCAGCACACAACAGGGAAGGCAGAGGAAACCTAGTGTTAAGACACTCCGTTTCCTATTTTGAGCCGAATACTGACGATACTGACACCAGACCCAATAAAAAAATAATAAACATTTCTTTTTCTCGAGTGGGATCGACACCACAATCAGTCATCTTCACAGTCACTCACTTGTGCCCCAGCGCCACAACTGGCCTCAATGAGTGATTTTATAAATAAAAGTAAATAAATCAGCTTCACGCTGTATCCGGCACATAGCAGGGTAGGCAGAGGGAACCTAGTGTTAAGACACACCGTTCCCCACTTTCCGCCGAATTCTGAGGGCATTGCGTGTTGACGTATTGAGTGTCGGAACTCAACGCTGCGCGTTGCCTTGACACCAGAGTGAAGAAATGAACATATAAATGTAAGTAAATAAGTGATTTAATAATATTTCTAATAAATACCTACTTATATAGAACAATAATTATTACATATATAATTGAGGTAAATATTGGTATAAAATACATACCTACTGTCTTTTACCTCAAAACTATAACTTTAAGTTTCATTTCGTATCGTATAAGAACAATCTTTTCAATTGGGGTCGTTGTATCACTTACTATATAATTTATATATCATTCAAATAAAATTAAAAGAATCCAAAGACTTTGCTAAAATTAGAGTGCTTTAGCTAAATTGCAACATAATTGCGGTTCTACGTTAATGGAAAATTTTGTAGATTACAATGTACAGTTAAATTTACAGTGTCAGCCAACAAAGTGGTATAATAGAATTCACCATTTCGTTATATTTTCTCTTAAAAAGTCTTTCTTTTAAAAGTTTAATTATGTTTTCGTCTTTGTAGTGTTATTAAATATATCTCCCTTTTTCGTGGTTGTGGATTTTATAAGGATTTATTATTATATTTATTTATTCTGAGGAACTAGCTATGTAGAAATTACAAAATTAAGAGAATAATATAAATTCCCTTATAAAAGTATGCCTGAACTTTTAAAAACCAAAATGTCGTATAAATATATTGTCATTTAACAAAATAATAAACTTTAATCGATTATATCAAACTTAACTTATGTGTATGTCAGATTACATTAAGCTAATAAAAATCGCTAGGTCTTTTTAACCTAGGAAGAAAGTTTCATTTTCACTCCGTTAACTAAGCTTGTACCCCTTAGAAGGACAAATAAATTAATAACATGGTTACCCTCATCAATCTTCAGACCATTAAGCGATTAGATAGAAGCTTTATTGAATAAAATCGATATCTGCCTCCCACGCTACTCCTAATTCGATTCAAAGGCATTATCGAAATCTTAAAATCTGAGGACCTACTGTTAAGACTTACTATTCCCATCAAGACATTTTCGTTAACAACTTTCCGCTGAATTCTGGAGGCATCTTCAAGCCGCGCTTTGTCTCGTTACCAGAGCGAGGCAATAACAATTTTAAATATTTCATTTTCTCGAGTGGATATCGAACCCACAACCTGTAACACGCATGTGCCACTCGACCGTGACTGGCGGTAAAAAAAAAATAATACGCTTATTATCATGAATAAATATTATTATTGGTATTTTTTTTTATATAGTATTGAACCTTGAAATTTGAATTTATAAAATAGTTCCACTATATAAACTGATATTTAAAAATATATAGTTAAACTGGCTAAAGTCTAATACGTCGGAGAAGACGTAAGTTTCAAATTATTTTTATGTTCTATACGGAATTTTAGTAGCGCTTTTCATACTCCGAAAACAATTTTTAAACGTTTATAAAATAACTGTAAATCATATTTAGATATTATAAAAAAATAAGTTTATTTTAATAATTACTATAACAAACAGAAAATATGAAAAAAAGAAATTAAGAATATACAAAAAATTCCATTCTCCATGACTTAAACGAGAGCATCTGGGCGGGTGGCACTCTAACGAGATTATGTTACGGTACGAGTGACAAAAGACAACAATTTGGAATTTGGAATGTAAGGAATTCTAGTCTTTATATATGAACCAATAAGGGATGCCATATACGTTTATGTTGCGCCTTGTATACTGACACTCTACGCTATAAGCAGGCCTTAGATTGTTGTATTCGAACGCTTCGCCTTTTGTTCGTTTCATATGCAAGTTAAGACAGCTTACTGACTAATAAAATCAGTTAAAGTTGAGTTTAAAATATTATACCTTAAGTGCAATTTTTTTCTGATTTCTGTTAAGTTAATTATCAAATAACATTTTCATGTATTTCTCTCAGTTACATACTTAGAGGTCAACGATAACTTATTAAATAAAGAAAGTTCACATTGATTTTAAAGTCACTCCAAAGGAGCCCAGTTGCCAAATAATCTATTTTAAAACAAACTATCCCCCAAATGGATTTGAAGCTAGAATCATTTATTTACACAGCAACACTACCGCGACATCGCCCTGATGAATACACTCTACAATTAAACGAAATGAAACATTAAAATTTTTTCCTTATATAGCTCGAAGCATTTTATAGCTGCATCAACAATTTATATTTTAAGGAGTGACGTAATATATCCGCAGAAATTATAACAAATGCATCTCATAAACAGCAGCCAGCGGCAGTGGGTGATCGTGAATGACCACGCCTTAATTAAGGGTTCACTTCGAACGGTACCTATATAGTTAGCTTGTACAGTATAAATATATCGAGAGGCTGTCGTGGCACAGTGGCGTGTTGTGAGTTCAATTCTTACTCAAGATTTTTTTTATTTTTTACTAATATTTTTACTTCTTCGCTCTGGTAAAATGCGGGTTTGACTTCTGCCACACAGCCGCAACAGAGTGTCTTAACATTAGGTTCCTTCTGCCTACCCTGTTAATATACGAAATACAACGTAAAGATGAAAAAATAAATAAATAAATTATGTAACGATTAATTAATTAATTTAATGTAGCTTTTATTGGTGTATTAGTTTTAAAAAGTTCAAGTATTGTTAGTTTATTACCTCAGTTTGGCATAATATTATTTTAACAGGGAATTAGACAATTATATTGAAGTATTAAAAACTCATTTTAGTGTATTAATTTATTATTTGGTTGTTGGTTCGATCCTCACTCGAGGAGACGAAATATTTACTTAAATTTACATACATTTCCATTTCGTCGCTCTGGTGTTGAGGCAAAGCGCGGCGTTAAGTTCTGCCACTCAACACGCAATGCCTCCAGAATGCGGCAGAAAGTGGGGAACGGAGTGCCTTAACACTAGGTTCCTCTGCCTACCCTGCTGTATGCGGGATACAGCGTGAAGCTGACTTATTTGATTTTATTATTATTACTATATAGCATTTCGAATCCTTTCTAACTGCGACCTTACCAGTTAAGGTTCTGCATAAATAAACAACCGCGCAAACCGCTCGCAGAGATGAGCGTGCGCTGACCGACGCATCTGCGCCTGCCTGTATCTAGAGATATCTTTGTATTTTATGAATTCCTTACAAACTATATTTGCCTTTTATATTAATTTCTTTTATAGCAAACAGTTAATTAATTTAGGGAACGGAGTGTCTTAGCACTAGGTTCCCTCTGCCTAACCCAATGTGTGCTGGGTACAGCGTGAAGCTGATTTTTTATTGATAACTTACAAACTAATGTGTTAAAACTACTTAATTTTACCTACTAGCTACCCGCTTACGGCTTCGCCTACTTGAAATATACATTTATATAAAAAAAATATTTACCTTGATTCTTTTCAAGTCCTTAATAACATTGTTAAAAATTAAAGACAGTATCTGTGTATTAAGAAGTAAAGGTTTAGCTTATTGAATAAAACAATTATTTATATTTCTTATTAGATTTATTTTATATTGATATAAAATTTTTGAAATTCCTATTACACAACCTTAATACAATAGTGAAAATCGGTACAGTCGATTCTGAGATTAGTGTGAACAAACGCATAGAAAAACAGATGAGTTATTTTTTACTTTTACCATTATTTTACGCGCTTTTATCGCGTTATCTATAGCGTTTTTTACCCTTTACCGCATATGGCCCATATGAATATTAAGTAATATAAAACAATTTAAAATATTTGAATTCATTAAATATTTAGTGATACATTTCTCCCCTTTACTTGAGATGAGCGAAATTAAACAAAGAGAGTTCTTTCTAAGCATAGAATTTTTTAATAGCATATTAAATTATATAAAGCTTATAATAATAAGTTATTGAATACATTATGGCTATATAAATGGTTATTACAAAATTTAATAACACATTGTCACTTACATAATAATTACGAAAATTTAAGTGTCATTTAATATTTTCGGTTTTGTGATGTTGGAAATGTATTATCATTATTATAGGAATATCATAATTTTAATATAAAATAATTGTTACATATCAATTACATATTTTATAAGTATTAAAAATGGGTCCGTTGTGAGGTCTCGCTTTGGTAATGAGGCAAAGCGCGGCGTTGAATTCCGCTACTCAACACACAATGCCTCCAGAATTCGACAGAAAATGGGGCATGGAAGTATTTTAATGGGAACATAGAGTCTTAATACTTGGTTCCCAGGTTTCTTCTGCCTACTCTGCTATGTGCAGGATATAGCGTGAGGCTAAGAAAGAAATTAGTAACTTATATTGATCTTATGATCAAAACATCAAACAAATTATATTAAATACTCTTTATATTAAGAAAACCACCAAAAAAAGTTTCAAACAGTTTTCAATCTACGACCAAGACACGAATGGAGACACGTGTCAACTATGAAAAAGGCCACGTTTTTCAGGTAGGTATGTAAAATGAAGGCTTATCAGATGAACAGGCACGTTTTACCGGTAGTTTGGAGTTACACCTCGCTCGAACGGCCATTCGGTCAACGGAATGGAAACATTGCTCAAGCTAGGAAATCGTTTGACACTACGGCTGCAACTTCTCCACGAGTCACGACTGACCTCAATACTAAGTTAAATAGTCTAAATAAAGCGGTATCATTTTATCTGAGGTGGCTTAAAACTTTCTGTCAGGCTACAATTAATTACCTGTATCTTTGAGGACATGTTTAATAGAAAGATCTAGCGCTAAATTATTATAGATCTTTCCGTTTTGCCTTTTTTTTTCAATTTAAATTTCTATTCTACAGACTGCTATTAACAAAAAGGTCACCTTTGCATGCTCTGTATTAATCTTAAGATTTTCTATATTTTTCTCTGTAACTACTCTGTACGCAATAAAGTTTTTCTATCTATCTGTCTATCTATTATTATTATTAATCAGCTTCACGCTGTATCCTACACACAGTAGAGTAGGCCGAGGGAATCTTGTGTTAAGACGTTCCGTTCCCCACTTTCCGCCGAATTCTGGAGGCATTGCGTGCTGAGAGGCGGAACTCAACGCCGCATTTTTGAATCGACCCCAGAGCGAAGAAATGAAAATATAAAAGTAAGTAAATATTTCACTTCTTCAAGTGGGGATCGAACCCACAACTAGTCGATTTTACAGTCAAACTTTGTGCCTCTATCTCTTATTATTTAAAACAAAATTCGATTGATAGAGATATATTCGTATCAATATTACTACATTTGCATATTTTATACAAAATAAACCATTTAAGCTATACTAAAACAATTTGTTATCAATTGGCATTTTTACAAAATTCTTGGCATGAAAAATGAATGCTATGAATCACAAAGTGCTTTATCAAAGCAAAAGGGTGTTTTTGGCACCTTTGCCCCAATTTAGTGTTCAATGCCATTAAATCAATATAGTAGTCTTTTTCTCTGCCATTTGTTGTATTCCAAAGAATATTTTGAAATCGTTTGTGTTGTTATAAGTTTTCTTGTATTCATTTAATATTACAAAAATAAAAAAGGAACTGCAAATAAGAAATATGATTTTGACAATCTGACGCTGCGGTTGTGGATTCAATGTCCTCTAGAGGAATTCGAATAATTATATGTTTGTCTGTCTATGAACTCACAATAAAAAGACACGAGCACATTTTTTGCTTATAGGTACACACGTATCTACAGTTATCCAATATGGTATGCATGGAAAAAATACGAAAATGTAAATTTCTATATATTTTATAAAAATAAATAATATAATATAATTGTAGTCCACAAACTCATCTTTTATAAATTGTTCTGTTATACTTGTAGACATACAATCCTGATGTTGGTACGAAACCTCTCATCACGCAAATCCGACTGGTATTTGACTGGTTTTTGTACACAAACATATTAAATTTACAAAAATGAACACTCAATGAAGAAAATTGTTAAAATAAACCATTTTTATTACTATGTTGTTCGAACATTGAAATAAAATACATTTTTACTACAAATCGCCAGAAGTCATTACGCAAGTCTGCCAACGTTTTTCAATTGCCATACATTCATATCTGATCGCCGTTTAATTATTGACCGGAAACAGGCTTCATTTCGCTGGGCGTTAATTAAAACAATTGGAACCCACGCTTTTTAATTTCTGTGAAGACCCACTAAGTGGACGTTGTACTTTTGTTTACACAATATTAATTTATACATTTTAACGAATGGATAGTTTGCATTGTATGGAATTTTCTAAGTTGTTTTTAAAAGATCTATATTGTAAAATAAGAATATATACATGTGACTAAGCAGTAAAAAAAGAAGAATTCACAAGGCTTGATTATATAATGGAATATTTTTTTATTAACACAATCAAAACAACACATAAAAATTTGCTAGAGAGCAAATTAGATGGAGTTAGAGAACTCCATCAAATTAAAGTGATTTCTTTAAGAAAAAAGTAAATTTTTAATTTAGAAAGATATGGAAAAATTACCGTTTTGTCATTTGATTAGTATAGCTATGTAATTTTTTATAATTAAAGTATTTATTAAATCAATAAGGCAAACAATTTTCAAAGCAAATTTAGCAAAATTCCAACTATTAATATAACTCAATGACACTCATAAGCCAACCAAAAAGTTGACTGACTCAATTAAGAAATTCTATGATCGGAATGAAACCATCGATGCATAGAGATAAACGCAGCTCGAATTACAAAATTATATATATTCAAGTTTAATCGTTTGAATGATCCCCTCAAGCGACGCGCTTCAAAAGCTACGATCAACGAAGCTATTCATTAAGCTTTTTTACTCATTCTGATTTGTGGCTAACAATGACGATGACAGAAGACATCTCCTTTTTTCAAAAATTCTACACAGAATTATAACCTTTGGGTAAATAGTATAAAGAATAAATTAGCATGAATATATTCACACAATAATATAGTATTGGGTTTCGTCTGTACAGGTCATGCCATGCGTGGATGCTGTTAATTAAATGGTAAAATAGTGCTGTCCCATGAGTTTGTCTTAATGTATTATATGAACGAGGTTTACGATATTTTTAAATAATATATAGATTTATATTTCTGGATTATTAATGTATTTTGACTGTTGGTTGTTGTTTTTAGATAATAATTGAAACTGAAGTAGGCTATCGTTAATAATCAATTATTATTTACTGGTCAGTTTTATTGATTTATGAGTAAATAAGGAAACATAGCATACCGAGTTACAACTAATCTATTGTATATAGTCTTAAATTGTTAGTTAAGATTAGATTCAAATCTTGTTCTAAGAAATAGTCTTATTAAGAACATTATATGAATGGTTTTATCAACAAACATCTCAGATTCTAATACGCAGAATTGAATTTTGGAACGGAATATACTTTATTTGTTTACATCGTTGTAGATGTTTAGTACTCAGGGGTTTATTCCTTCACAGATATGGTACTTGGTTAATCTAAGCTAGAAAAATGACAACCAAAATGGAATAAAACATCCCATCCCGAGGACAGGAGTGGTGCAAGGTCAAAAGCGTTCGTTTGTAAATGCGACTAGTTGTGAATTCAATTCCCACCCGAGAAAAATCTAATATTTTATATTCTCATTTCTTCGCTCTGGATACGGAACGTAATGTGACGTTGAGTTCCGCCACGCTACGCAATACCTCCAAAATTTAGTGGAAATTGGGGAACGAAAGTGTCATATTGGGGACGGAATGTCTAAATACTGGGTTCCCGGGTCCCTTCTGTACTATGTGCAGGATATAGCAAAAAACTAAAAAATAAATAAAATAAAATAACGATATTTATTTACTTTCAAGCTTTTACAAGTACCTATACTGCATATCAGGGTACACAGAAAGAACCTAACAGCTTGTTCTTTTTACTCTTTTTGCGTTGTATATTTTTTTGTTATAAGCATTTTTGCCGTAGAGTACATAATTATTATAAAATGTGTGAATAAATGTGTACTTTATTAAATATCATAAGACTAAAATATAGTTAGCAGGCCAGTCGTGGCGTAGGGGCACAAAGTGTGACTGTAAAACTGACTAGTTATGGGTTCGATCCCCACTTGATGATGGAGATGAAATATTTATTTTAATTTATATTTCCGTTTCTTCGCGCTGGTGTCGAGGCAAAGCGCGGCGTTGTGTTCTGCCATTGCACACACGCAATGCCTCCAGAATTTAGTAGAAAGTGAGAAACGGAGTGTCTAAACACTACGTTACCTCTGCCTACCCTGCTGTGTGCGGGATACAGCGTGAAGCTGGTATTTTTTTTATATTCAAATATATTATCAAGCTAATTTAATTCAATGAGTCAACAATTGAATCAAATTAAAAAATATAATTTGATAGTATCTATTAGATATCATTTGGAACACGAATAATGCAATGTTGTACGTGGGCGGCGCCCGACGTTGATGTGAGCAAGTGTGGGCGAAAGAACCGTTTGTTTTAGTAAAATAATTAAGTTTATATACGGCAGCATCTGACACGATACTGTCCAGAATTTAGAGTTTTATTATTTTTAAAGGATTTGCATTTTGAAACTTAATATAATGGAGCACTTACAGTACGTACATACTTGATTTATTAAAATAATAATAAAGAAAATATTTAATTTGTTTCCTACTAGCAATTGTCTATATAGAAAGTTCAACGACAAGTTCGCATTTTCATCTGTTCTCGCATCTTCTTATTTTTTTTGCAGAAGAAGAAAATGTAATATTTTATACAAACGTTACAAGAGTAGAACCTCATCGATATACATATTTATTTAATTTAGTATCGCTGTTGTTTGTGTTGCTGAACTGATGCTGTATTGAAATTATAAACGAATAGTCTCAGTGGAAGTAAAAATTTTGAACTTATGACTTACGCCCTACAAATTATAAATCAATGCTACCACTTTATATGATTTAATTGTTTTTTTTTACTTTACGCTTTTCTCGCAAAATGAAGAGTAGGCAGACCAATCAAACCCAATACAAAATAATGCACGCAATGAAAAATTACAAAAAATAAATAAATAGTACCTTGTTTAGTTCTGTATATAACATAATATTTATATAAATATTTCTTTCGCTTTGTGTTCCTTATATAAGGTCAACGTCGAGTGAACTACAAAAGTGGGTCTATTATAACTCGTTAATTGGCTAGCCTTGGCTGGTCGTGATAATTTTCATTGTCATTTTATTTGTGTTAAAATTGTATTTTGTGTTATATTTTAGTTACATTGTTCTATGATAACAACCTTTTGTTATCACAGAACAATTTAAATAGGATTTGATGCTCATTTAATGAAATAAATTACAAAATTAGGCAAAATCTATAATCGATTTCTATTCAGAAATCCCCATGGCTTAGTGTATGTGATTTCGGCCGTAAAGGATAGTTTGAAGTTTGGGTTTCTATATATGCACAAAATAAATAACGGAAATGACAATAAGCTTGAAAATGTATGCATAAATAAAAACTGCCTCGTATTATATAAACGCTCCAATCAATTAAAAACAACGACCCATTGGTTCGTTCTCTACTCGAAAAACGATTCTATTTAAATTATATGTTTCATTTTGCTAGTCTGTTAAGAAGCAATGTTAAATTCTGTCACTCATGGTACAATGTTTTGAATTCGGGCAAAAAGTGCCGATGAATGTATCTTGACAACAGTTTCTCTCGCCTTTCTTTCTATACAGATAAGCGAGATAAGGCATGAAGCAGAAAAAATATATTCAAAA
>DWAN01004970.1:0-11659 GCA_018230445.1 Heliconius hewitsoni
TTAAGTAAATATTTCATCTCCTCGAGTGGGGATCGAACCCACAACCGGTCGGTTTACAGTCACACTTTGTGCCGCTGCGCCACGATCGGCCTCAAACAATGAAGTCATAAAAGTTTTATAAAATAGTACAGTATAGATATTTATTTTCAATAACAATATCATAAATTATCTAAGCAAGACTGTCCTTGATATTTTATTTTCGAATTAAATTCTGAGTCCGCAGACAGTAGGGTAAAATAAATTTCCTTATCAGCTCTCCCACGCATTGAACTGCAAACACCATTGAAACGGCGCAATTGTTTTCAAATGAAAGTATATTTCATGTGTATTTCCATACAATTTGTTCGTTTTGACACAAACGACTTTACATTACGACGAGTATGTGTAGGTTTATGTGTTTGGATTCACGTGAGCATTTTTTTACTCTCCGCTTCGCTTTAATTTTTTCAATTTATTTTTCATACCTTATTGGTTGGCCGTTAGCACGCTATCGCTGACAGTTACACGGCAACCCGCGACCAGAGCTGAACTAGGTGTGGGGGAACACGAAGATCGTTTCAAATTACTTCGTGTAGCTATTGAATTTCCAAATCACGATTCACAGATAAATAAATCGGGCCGTCCGATGGCGGCAGTAATTACTTATTGAAAAACATTTAGGCTCGTATAAATCGCTCTCGACTCTTGAGATCGATCTCGAGATGTCGTTTTCATTCACATACATATAACTTACGAAATGAAAACAGCATCTCTAGATCAAGATCTCAGAGTTGAGAGTTTATAAATACGTGCCTTAGAGATTTGTACAAAGGCGTTTAAGCAACAAAGCCTTAGCGTATTAACTGCTAAAATAAAATGTTTAACGCTTACTCCATCAAGCGTGCTCGTAAATGTCAAGTGTATGCTCGCTTCGAGCCGTCGCCTCGAATGAGTGGGCACAGATAGCACCCCGTGAATGCGAAACATCACGACCGGACCTCAATGGAGCGAAGTTTTGAATATAACATGGTTGCCTCTAAGAAATTGGAATTCCATTTAATGGCCCTCCATTGTCAACGTTATAATGAGTCTGAAGTGATCAGTAAAGAAAATATACCATATTTTTTCTCAGCTTTATACTGCATCCCGCACAGAGCACAGGCCGTCCGATGGCGGCAGTAATTACATATTGAACAACATTTAGGCTCGTATTTATAAATCGCTCTCAGCTCTTGAGATCGATCTCGAGATGCTATTTGATTCACAGATCTTAACTTACGAAATGAAAACACGACTGGATCACAATGGAGCGACGTTTTGAATATAACATAACGTCATAGTAGAGTGATCGGTAAAGAAAATATACTATTTATTGTCAGCTTCATGCTGCAACCCGTACAGAGCAGGATAGTATGTATGGTTTAGATACGAAAAATGAAAATATTAAATATTTCATTTACTCAAGTGGGGATCGAATTCACAATCTGTCGTGTTTACAGTCACACTGTTGTTGTCTTCACTGGTCTCTACCATAAAATTTTTATTCATCATAGTATTTACAGCGGTTCTAGCATTATTACTGTAGATGCCCGCATCGCGTGATAAATATCACATATTTAAGTTTTATAATGCTGAGCTTAGTCAGTTGTTAAGTATTTTCTAATATAAAATGACACAATAACCAGTGGAGGTGCGAACCACTATTATAAAATACTTCGCGTCAACTACAGTTACACATATTCCTGTACATCTGGAATTATTAACATTTTGCTTCTCGAGTTACATAATTGCAGATGCAATTGAACTTAATGATAGAATGAGGACTGTCATTATTTTACTATTTTATAAATTCTAAAAATAATAAAGCATATTTTTAAATATTTATTTATTTTACTTTTTTGTTGAAGTTATTGTAGCTAAGTGCATGCTATTAAAATTACGATAATTTTGTATTCTATTTAAAAGTAAGTTATTTATTTTATACTGGAATAGCCTCTGAGGCCAGTAGGCGACAGGTTTTGGGTTCGATTCCCTCGTGAAAATGAAATATTTAATATTTTTCGCCCTGGTTTCAAGGCAAGGCGTGGCGTTGAGTTGAAGTTACAAGAACAGAATAGCCACTGACTGAGATGGGAAAGAAAAATTTATTAAAAAAAAAAGTTTTTCCATTATATTACAGAAGTGTGAAATCATTATAATATTGATATCAATATAGCAGCCATGTATTTGTGGCGCACATCACCGCTACAGCTCTTTAGAATGTTTCTTCTCATGTGAAAAGGTACCATTAAGAGACCCTTACTAGGAAGGTACCGAGTCGTGACTAGATAAGCGTCTAGTATGTAGTTTTGTTTTCCATTTAAGAATACTTTTAACAAAATCCAATATAATGATGTATTGTTTAATTTCTAATATTCTTCTCTAATTTCATATCACTATTTAAACGTCTAAATCAATAAGATTGCGTGTCTAAATTATACTCAAGGTATATTGAAAAAATACGTTTAAAAATATATTTTCCCAATCTAGACAAAATGCGGCGTTGAGTTCCGACTTAATATAGAAAACAAAATGACACGAAACGAGGATAGTTGAAAAAACATAACTTTAATAGCAAACATCATAGCAAAAGCTATAATAACCAATGTCTTCACATAAAACTTAACATCCATTTCAAGTCGAAGAGATAAATTAAATAATTAAGCACGCGCTCGGTAACCGCAATCACGGCGCTGTCGATGCGAATTTGTAATGTTTCTACGTTATATTCGAATCACATATTCAAATACTCTCACAAGTGGAATGTAGCGCGATTCCATTAAAACACTGTAGTTTAATTAGTTTCGAGAGAATCGCATTTAAATATTATCTAAAATCGAGTGTAACTAGGTCATACACATAATATTATTAATATGCAAAGGTATAATAATTTTCATAAGGATATTTATGAAAATTATTAAATAAACATGAATAGACTAAATTGTGGGAAGATTTGGTTGTCGCTTGGCTTCGTTAAGAAATAAAATTATAAGATATGCTTTTTATACGATGTTAGAATAAGGATTTAGTATATTATGTATCTAGGTTATATTATTTAAATATTTATATGTTATATAATGTGCATAGAATGTGGAATCAAATAAGGCACAGGATTCTTCTTCAGATCAATATTTAAAAATACATTGGACTTGTAAGTCACCAATTAAAAAAAAATTAAAAAACACGATGAAGTTCTTCATGCTCTATGCATGTCGTTGATATAGCATGTCGTTAGGCGAAACTTAACGCCGCGTTTTTTCTATAAACAGAGCGACGAAGTGAAAATAATTAATTACCTCGAATGAGAATCGAATCCACAACCGCCGCGTTTACAGTCAGAAAAAAAGAAGTGACGTATTGAAAGCTTCGAGGACATCTAGATAATAGTTATGTATAGTAGAATAAAATATTTTCAAACATTTCAATTCTTGAAGTCAGACAAGTTAAGACAAGATTTCAGTGTGTTGTTTAAACCTGTTCTTTCACTGCTACAAGCTTGCTGTGTAGGTTGGAGTGCCCTCATGAATAGCAACAATGGCTTCTGGATTTGTAATATTTATGCATACGATGGTCTATGTTTTCCTTTAACGAAGTGGTTAGGTCACAGAAGTGAAAACTTCACTAAGCAACTGTAGACTTAGTAGTAATGAGTCCATAGTATTCACCTTGTCTAATGCTGCTTCGTTGATGATTTAAATAGGAAATATTGTAGAATATATTTGGAATCTTCTTTCTTAACTAATAACTTATATATAAATAAATCAGCTTCACGCTGTATCTCGTGCACAATAATATAGGAAGAGGGAACCCAGTGTCAAGACACTCCGTTCTCCACTTTTCGCTGAATTCTAGAGGCGTTGCGTGATGAGTGGCGGAACTTAATGCCGCGCTGTGCCTCGACATCAGAGCGAAGAAATGGAAATATAAATTTAAATAAATATTTTATTTTATTGTTTCTTAACTAATATTTATTAATACTTAAATAATATTTTGTTTTTGTATGGGGGAAGAAAATACAATTCTAATTTTGGTACAGTGTGCGATTCCGGCTCACAATCGGCGGGTTTTTTTAATCTATACATCGCGCAGATCGTGTATCCAGATTAAGTTAGTTTTAAAGACTCCTTTAAAGTCTAATATTAATTGAAGTCTTCCATCAAAACAAATGTAATAAAACGGTAACTGTAAACTCGACAGGTTGTGGATTCGATTTCCACTCCAAGAAATAAAAAAAAATATATAATTTCATTTACTCGCTCTGGTAATGAGGCAAAGCGCAGCGTTGAGTTCCGTCCCGCACCTCTGAATAAGGCGGAAAGAAACAAAACGATATTAATTTGCAATGTAGGCCATGCTAAGTTTAAATTAGGAATAGGCACAAAAAGAAATCAAAATTAAAACAAATATAATGGCCGTAGTAACTGGTATAACTTTAATGCCTACTTAGTGAAGGATAACGTGACGTTGATGAGAAACTGAAGATAATTCTGTTTATGTTTTTTGTTTTCTTGTTAAGTATTCCATTATATAATATTCCACAGCCGTTTTCATTTTACAGATAAAAAATCTGTAGATTAAATGTTTTTTTTACAATCGGGCATTATATCCTTATTTTTTTTGCAGCAATTTATATATTTTTTTATTCAAAGCATTTAATTATTAAAAAAAAAAACACGAATCTTTCAAAAATAAAGAAATAATATTATACGAATAACGTTTGATAGATTAAATCTGTTTTTTAACAAGGTCTGATATATTGCAATTACTTTTTAGCTGGTAATACTGACTATTTAAAAGTGATTTAATAGGAACACAAAATAAAAGGTAATTAGATAAAAATTCAAATTTTTATGATATTAAAATTCTTTAACTGCTTATTCTGCAACGAGATGGTTGTGGATTCGATTGCCATTCTGGATAATGAACTATTTTTGTTATTCCACTCTATCAAGGCAAAATGAGGTGTTGAGTTCTACCACCAATTACACAATAACCTAAATTTGGGCGGGAAGCGAGGAACGGAACGTGTTAACACGCCTATATGCGGGTTAAAGTGTGAAAGTAAACAAAATCCAATATTTCTGATCGTACGTACGCATATATAGAGCATAAAACATTTACGTACTTGGAAGCAGTCCGGAACGGAAACCTGAAGTATTGAATTACCACACCGCTATACTGAGAAAACCTGTTGGATATATTCGCTAACTGTAAGCCCTATAAGGAAATATAAATAAGATATTCAAATAACGCGGTGATCGAGGAACTAATAATTTTATAGATTTATGACGATATGGTGGTTTGCCGTATCTAAAATTAGATTGTGCACTCACTGTGTGTGCTTGAAGTAGGTTGAAAGGTTAAAGACTCAACTATGGTCTAAAGCAGTGATTCTCAACCACTGTGCCGCGGCACTTTTGTGTGCCGTCAAATTTCAAGTATGAAGCCAAATTTTGCAAATATATTAAAATTTTTGCCATAAACTATTTATGCAGTGTGTTGTAGTAAGTAAATAATTTTTATCTTTTTCTTTGTGTGCCGCCAAACTTTGAAATCCTTAAATATGTTGATTGATGCAACAAAAAAAGGTTGAGAATCACTGGTCTAAAGTTACTAGTTCTAGTATCTTCTCACAATTCTTTTTAAAGAAGTTGATATTTGGTAAGTCATTTTATACATAAAAAGAAAATAATAGATAACTTTAAGCGAAAAATTGCAATTCAACTAAAACTAATTAAGTAAATTTACAGCTAATGTTTTTTGTCTACTAATTTTGTGTAGGTATGCTTAAGTAAATTTTTACATACAAGTATTTAACTTGTGATAAACGTATGTATATATTTATTTTATTTTTAAAACAGAATAAACAGGTAAATTGAGGCCAGTCTAGGTGCAACAGAACAAGCGTGCTGTAAACGCGAAAAGTAGTATCGAGATGAATCACGTTCGATTCCCACTCGAAGAAATTAAACATTTAATATTATAATTTCTTCGCTCTGATAAGGCAAACGCTCGGAGGTTGAGTTCTGCCACTTAACACGCCATACCTTCAGAACTAGGTGAGTGTTTTAATACTAAACTCCCTCTGCCTACTCCGCTACATGCGGGATAAAGCGTGATTCTGAAGAAACCTAAATAATAAGGATAGACAAAATATTAATTTCAATTAAATATTATTCATAAAAAGCATGAAAGCATTAGATGCATTCTTTTACCATCATCGTTAAATAAGTTAAAAAGAAAATAATTTACATTTTGCGTAGATACCACAGAGAAAACACACAAAAGCTTCTTTGGCGTTCATTACCTTATTTTAATCGTTTCTTGGCGCTTTTACAGCGTACTTCCCAATTAGTGTTCCTTTGGGGCGAAGCGTTTGTAATTACCGTCAGTTTGTAAGGTTATCTATCGGGAATGTCTATTGGCGTTTGAGTTTTATGGTCGTTTCTTAGATGTTTGTACCGCGGTTGTGTTATGTGTTTTCCTTGTAAGTTTATTGTAGGTTAACTATCAAGTTTTTGTATGCTCGTTTCATTTCAGCAGGGAATCTAATGTTAAGACACTCCATTCTCCATTTATCAAGGAATTCTGGGGCCATTGCGTGTGGAGTGGCGGAGCTGAGCGGAAAAATAAAAATATGAAATATTTCATTTACTCGAATGGGAATCGAAATCACAACCTGCCGCATTTACAGTCATACTCTTGTTGCCTTGCGCCACGACTTCGAATGCATTCAGATTGCGGCGGAAAATGGGAAACGCAAATGTTTTAATATAAATTATTTTAAGAACAATCAAGAAGTTCCCTCTGCCCCTCCTGCTATGTGCGTGATACAGCGTGATGCTGAAAATCTATTAAAACACGAATAATAAATACATTACATTCAATACCAAAATGAAAATCGTAACTCAATAAAAGTGTACCTGCTGTAGTAGGTTGTGAACAATTGCAGCAAGTTCACGCACCGTTCGTTGCCCGCAATTTAAGTCAAGTCAAGTCCTGGGCTTGTAGCCGTAATCACTTCCGATTCTAACTGATTTATCTATATGCTATAATGTAAACGTTTATTTATTGCACAATTAACATGCTAAAATATTATCGAGCCATTGCAGTTGAGCTTAATCGTTATGAATTTTATATTATTTGGACTAGTCTTCGCTCGCAGTTTTGTATGCGTGGACTTTTCGTTTATTTCGCAAACTTAGGAGGGTAGGGCAGAACTGGGAACCAAATATTACGACACTCCGTCCCATTAAAAAAATTCGGTAGTACGCTTTCCGCCGAACTCTGAAGGCATTGCGTGTTGAGTAGCGGAACTCAACGCCAATGCGTTATAATTGTATTTTTTTTATTCCTTAATGGAAATTAACATCTTTATTAAAATATAGCTTCAAATTGAAATCGCATTTTGATAATAAAAGTAAACTTGACTAGACTAGACTGCAAAAGCAACTATAAAGCAAAGATACTTTAGTTATAGCACCAATTAATAAGTTTATGGCCGCCAGAGGAGTGCACGTTTTCATAGTGAGCACAACAATCATAACGGGAAAAAGAGATCAAAGTATGAGATGATTTACGACGGAACTGAGGCAATAATAGGATCATAGAGAGAATTCTGCAAGTTTAAGTTATAAAAATATTTTTTTTATTTTCTTTAAGAAATATACTTAATTCCAAAATTTATTATTTACTATATAAATATTAGTATTAAATTTAACTTATTTTTTCTTATTTTTCGGTTGTATTGCGTCAATAAATAAATTATAGGTAAATTAATATAAATACACACAAGTATTATGAATATTCGCGGAATATGAATATATGTCTAGTAGTTTGAATAGTTTCACTATTCAGGTCCTGATTGCATCATCAAACCAGCTCGGTGATACCATATTATTGTCACCAAAGCAATGCATAAAAGTCAAGTAACATGATACAAATATTATTGCAAGCAAGCAAATTCAGTTTCTTAGATTTTATTAGATACAAAAATTATCTTAAAACAAAGTGGAGTTCCGCCACCCAACATGCCATGCCTCTTAGAATTCAGCGGAAAATGGGGAACGGAAATGACTTACTGGGAACTTAGCGCTAGATTCCCAGGTTCCCTTGCCTTCCCATGTGTGGTATACAGCGTGAAGCTAAAAAAATTATATACGTACCAACAAATTATAATCGTACCTATAATATATACCAGCCACCAAATCAGTATAAAACAATAAATTTAATCAAATATATCCAATTAACATTTTACATAATATTACTATGTTAATTTAATACACCTAATTTAGATTGGCCCGATTGATATTATCTTGTTAGCTCGTCAATCAACACGCGACCACAGCGCAATATGTGCACTATGCATACGAGGCATGATAGCTGCGGGGCTACGTCTGTATTCAACGTAATAACTGACATTATAATAAACGTATTCAAATCATACGAGATGATTTGTTGTTATTTTGAGATGTTTTATTGTAAAAAGATTTATCTATTTATATAATATATTATGTTTATAATATATTTAAAAAAAAATCAAAAATATACTTGTTTAAGTAATTAATGTATTTTTTAATAGATTTAGACCGTATCCCGCAAGTAGCAGGATCGGCAAAGGGAAATTTGTGTAAAGAAATTCCGTTCCCATTAGGACACTTTCGTTTCCCACATCTTGCCGTATTCTGGAGGCACTATGTGTTGAATGACGTTACTTAATGTCGCGCCATAAGTGCCTCTACATCAGAAGGAAGAAATGAAAATATTAAGTATTTCATTTCCTGCAGTGGGAATCGAACTCACAACCTGTCACATATGTCATACGCTTCTGCCCCTGCACCACGACTAGTCTCCTACTCTACATAAGATGCTGATTTTTACTTCGCAATTATATTCTATTTCTGTCTTGCGTATCTATCGCGTCCAATGTAGCTTTCTAATATGGAAATTCTAATATGGATTTATCAAAGCCATTTTTATCATATCTTAATTGAATCTATAGAAAATAAACTTAACCATATTAAAAAAATAAGAATAATATATATTCATATAATATTCTTGTTTATATAAGAATAATATAACAGAAAAACAGAAATAGAAAAGAACTGGAAGAATCTTTGTAATCTTCGAGCACAATATACAAAATTAACAATCGCTATTTCATTATTTGTCCGTAGATCATTGAACTTCGCTATCGAGATCGTTTATTGCAGGTTGCACGAAGTTCAGATCATGTCAAGATCGCGAACTGAAGATTAGCTTTTTAGGTAAACATATCAGATGATCTAACTTGATACCGTCTCTGACCTTGGTTTTGATTTACGTAACGGGTCTCAGCACGCCTAAAATGTATGATTATTTACATAAAATTGTATTGGAGAATAAAAATCGAAAAATCTGCTTATTCTGCTGTATGCGGAATACAGCGTGTAGCTGATAAAAAACGATCTCAGCACGGTTAAGGCTAGTTACACTGTTTAAAGTAAGAACAAAAAATATGTAATTGACATGATACAAATTTAAAAAAAGACGAGTAAGAGATGTTACGATCAAATTGTTCTATGGAAAGCCACAGGGACGACTTCGATCGTTCAACTTGGACGTGACGTCCGGTGCTTGTGAAAAAAATTATATACAACCTGGAGAAATCAGCCTTCAAAACTCTCTCCTGATTAAGAAAATAAGATAATTTTCTGCAATCAAAAATATATTATATCTATTAAATAGGATTTTTATGACCTCGGCACCAAAGAAAATATTGCCAATAGTATATATAAAAAAATGACAAAAATTTATGCTTAAATAGAAGAAAAAAATAAGACAAAACAATTTGACAGTTCAGAAGAAAAAAATAAAAACGCAAATACAGAAACCGCTACCAGTTGTAAATTATAGGGAACGTTGTATAATAAAACATTTAACACGTACATTCCGATAATATTGGTTTTAGGCATTTCGCGTCATTTTATTAGTATTTCTTGTCATGCACGACCAACCAATTTGATGTGTTTTGATAGATTTAATTATAATTTATATCGTTAACAATTTGATACACCAGTTTATGTAACTTATTACAACATACTATCATTATCGATTGACGCTATTTACAGTGATAGCCTTTCGGATGTTTTTTTACTTGATACTTTTTTAACTTTAAAATTTTAGATTTACAGGCACATAAACTAAGAAACCTAAGACACGGCACGGAACCTAAGGCACTGCTATCTTTTTAAGACGTTTTCGTTTCCCAAATTACGCCAAATTCTCGAGGCATCACGTATTAAGTGGTGGAAAACAACGGGGTCCGCGTTTATTTTTATTTGATATTTTAACTATTATATTTTCTTTAGTCGCTAATTCATAATCTTGATTTAGGATCGAACTATATTCAAGATAGATCGTTTAAGTTAATATTTATCATACAAAGCAACCCGTGCAGTAGGTGAGTAGGCGGCAATAACGAACAAAGTAAGCCAAACAAATCTAATCTCATTTACAGGAGTAACGGTTATATAAACTCTCGCAATGTTGCATCTGAACGAATTATCAGCGATCAACAATCTTATTCTCACAAGGACATCATTAAAAGAAAGTTATTATTTATCTCGGTTTATAAAGGTCAGCGTGTATCTATAATAACATACATATAATAAAATTGGAATTGATTGTCGTCTCTACAACATAAATGATAAAATCTGTTTATTTATAAATGTAATAGAACCCAATTTTTTTTAAGTTTCTGTCTGTTTATCTGTGTGTGCACGACAGAGATCGCTTAACCGACTTTAATGCAGTTTTTACTATTGTATTTTGACAAAGACTTCAGTCTTTGTTTTATTTCAATCAGTTCATAATTAGAAAAGTTACATCAATTGAAAGTATGTAGTTCGAAAAAATTGCTACAAATAAAATATATAAAGAAATCCACGACGACGGCAAAGCCACGAGCGGCTGGCTAGTAGCAAACAAGTTTGCGGTAAAATAAATAGGAATTATCGGTACAAAGCCCATGATGTGGAAAAACGACACAAAATTATAATATTTCTCATCATTATGCATTTACGGGCATGTGAATATGCTTCTGACGTTTCTTTTTTATCTACAAAACATCTATTGATGAATAGACACCAACTCGTTCGCATATAGAATAATTTGCTTTACAAAAAGAAGAGAAGAAAGATTAATCATTTGCATATTTGCTTTCAGACGGTGCCACTGCCAGCGGGCTCCACATCGGTGCTGGCGAAGCCGACAAAGTACCATTACTATCCGCACAACCAACACATTTATTTACTACCGGAGTGCGCTATTCAACAGGTATTCAACATTGGAATTTCTATAACCATCGTAGGTACAGTCATAGCAAATTGTATTCGAAACGAACAAGTAGTTCTCGAGATGAAGCAGTATGATTCCACAAAAGCTTTAAGTATCTTGCTTATTGACAATAGGAAAGATATCCTTTATGTTTTCAATGGATATGAATTTTGAATAGTACGATGTCTTCTTATGCATAATTTCTTTTCCTCATATAATTTTTGTAATGGAAACATAAGATTATTAAAATAAGGTTATTTATTTATAGCTTGCCGTGTGATCCCGGCCTAGAATAGGATCATCCTGGTACTGGTAGTGTCGTAAG
>DWAN01004971.1:0-11659 GCA_018230445.1 Heliconius hewitsoni
TGTTAATCCACACTTAGGAAATATAAATACTTATTTAGAAAACGTATAAAAATGTACTGGTAACAATTTTTTCTAATAATTACATAAAATCATTAAAATAATTACATTTATAAGTAAACATGTGTACATATTAAATAGCGTGTCAATCAGACAAAAATTAAATAAATCATTATATTTATTAATAAAATATCGTTACGTAAAACCTTTCCAAATTGCTAAGAAAAAAATGTGCTGCGATCGGATAGGATGCAATAAGTGCGACATGAACAACTTCTTATTTTTAATAAAATTATTTGACTTTGACTTTGAAAAACAACAGTTTTTCAAGTAGCTTTTGAAAAACAACAGTTTTTCAGGTTGACTTTGACATTGAAAAACAACAGTTTTTAAGGTTGACTTTGAGTTTAATAAGCAACACTTTCTCAGAAGCAGGATAGACACTTCGTTCTGCACTTCCTACTTGAGTTCGAGATACTGCACGTATACGCAGACCTTTACGCCGCATTCTGTCTTTCTACAGCGGAGAAAAGAAAATAATTATCGTGTTCTCCATTGAACGTGACATTGGCGAAGTGATTTTGTGCTCAACTGGCACGCTCAGAACGCCATATTATAAGAAAGCAAACCAAACCAAACCAAATAATTATCGTAGCGTTTACAATGAAACACGTCCATTACTTTCTCTTAGTAAATATGTTAAGAAAAAATAAAATATCTTAGTTTGATGGCACAATAATGATGACTTTTTAATATAACGTTATACCTACTTATATAAAAAGCACGAATACAATTACATCAGATCTCACTTTTATATAATCAGAACATTTTATGATTGTAAATATCATTTCAACTTGGCATATATATGTATATTATTAAGCTTTACGCTGTATCCTGCTACTCTGCTGATAGGCAGAGGGAACCTGACTGAGTGGGAATTGAATACAACCAACTCACCACAATGGCGTCTAAAATACATATATGTATAGTTTCACGCCATGTACCGCACATAATATGGTAGACAGAGGGAACCAATGAACTTAGTGTTAAGACACTCGGCTCCACATTAACACTTCCGTTCTCCTCTTTCCGGCTAATTCTTGAAGCAATTCGTGTTGAGGGCTTCTCAACGCCGCAATTTTTATAAGATAACCTATGATTTTTGATTTTTTCTGTCACTATAGACCACGTAATATTTATATATATCTATTCATAGGCTGTAAAATATAAAACGCAGTGATTAATAAAATTACTTTTATTTTTAAGTAAGTAAAGAATTAATATTACCTCACCCGATCATCAACCAATAACCACTGCCTAGCTTTAAATGTCTGTTTAAATAGTCAACTGTATAATGTTAATTCCAACGTAACTTTACATAACTACTTGTTTATAGTTCGTAATATTAAATAACTATAATTAAATTAAAATGCACCATTTGAATATAAGAAAACGAAATGAAATTCGCACTAATCATATATAATTAAAAGTTCAAGTAACGTTCAGTTAGTCTAAAGCCGCAATACTTGTTTTAGCGACCTGCTTAATTGTGGTAATATTTAAATTTTTTTTAGCAGCTTCACGGTGTATTCCGCACACAACAGGGAAGTCAATGGGAACCTACTGTTAAGATACTCCGTAACCTACTTTAGGCTGAAATTTGGATACATTTCGTTATGAATGGCAGAACTTATCACCACGCTTTGCCTCGATACTAAAGCAATGAAATAAAAATATAAATTTAAATACTTATTTCATAACCAGTCTCGATTACAGTCACACTTTGTACCCCTGCGCCACGACTGGCCTCGTAATATTTAGATATTTTTTTCATATTTCAACATAGCCACAGCCTCCTTTTTTTGCTATGCTATATCGATGCGATGCTTTCCTTAGAATGGGAATCTAACCCACAGCGGTTATGTTTCACAGGCCGATAGTTGCTGTTACTTATGTGCCGCTGTGCCAAGACGGCCTCAATTGCGCTCCTTTAAAAATTAATATATCAGGAATTGAATCTACGTCCTCCGATTGAATATCAAGAGAAGGAGCATTATAGAAATTATTCAAAAGGTCCATGTAGAAATTTTATGTGTTGATTGGAAAAACTCAGCACGTTAATAAATGAAACTGGTAAATTGACTGTTTTTAAACTCAGAAACACTTGTAAATGTTTTTTTGCATGATTGAACTTTAAACTATCAAGATTTTTAAATAAAATGGAATTGCTTGTTCTATAGAGATTTCACAACTAATTAACGATCTCACTGTTCCTAGCTTTCACCTGCGGCTTTACTCCCAAATTTATAAGGAAATAACTAAAGGCTGCTCTCAGAAACTCTCCCATGTTCGCTCCTATTGGTGATATTCTCATGTAATATAGCCACTAGATGTGCCGTACAAAGAAACACTTTAAATCAGTAGTTCCTGAGATTAGCGCGTTTAGCCAAACAAACTCTTTAGGACTTTACGGACTTCATTTGTTTGCCTTGGCCCTTTTATTTGTTCAATAATATGACCATTATTAATTTCTTTAGAAACTTTTTTCTTTAAGTTAGTGACTCCATACAAGTATCAAAATTAACATTTTGTCAATGTAGTTAATGGTTGATTGAAAGGCAAATCCGCGACCGTCGATTTAGCATTTAGGTTATAAACTATTGGATCAAAAGCTCCTATATATTTAATTATGTATTTGTAATAAAGTCTCACACGACTGGCAAAATACCTTTTCTTGCTAAATTTGATATACCTAATGCATATTTTCTAACGGATTTAAACGCCGCACTTTGTCTTATATCTTTATGATATCATGGGGTAGGAGCATAGTTATTTTTATTTCCCGCTCCGATTAGTTGGTATCCTCCTGCCGTCACGTAGGCCACGTGAGGCCAGTTGTGGTGCATCGCACAAGCGTGTTATTGTAAGCGAGAGAGTTGTGAGCTCTATTTCAATTTGAGGCATTAGGTTCCGGCTGCTACGATAGCAAACCAACAAGCAACATCTATCTCTAAATAATAATTTTCTCGATCCTTAGAAGTTCCTTATGTGGCCGCATATAAAAGGGTGGCCGTAGAGATGGTTGTGGGCTAAAATCCCACTCAGGAAAATGAAATATTGAATTTCATTTCTTCGCTCTGATTACAAGGCAAATGGGGAACCCTGCGATATGCGGGATACAGTGTGAAGCTGAAATATTTTTAACTTACGCAGCTTAGAACAGGGAGGAATGTGGAGGCGAACTTAAGTCATAATTGAAGATTTCTCGATGTTTTATGGAGGCGGAATCTTATAGTACACTTAAACAGCATATTAAACATTTTATCTAAAAGAATTGAACCCACAACCTTCACCTACACTAATATAGACACACTGCATCGTGCAACCATTAGCATAGCTTACAAAAATGTTAGTTACACAACTGCACGTATCATCGGTTACTGGGGCACACGAACTGGTCTTGATACTGCTACCAGCGTTGAGTTGAGTAAACTTGTAAAAATATTTAGTACATGTTCTTATTAAGAATTATGTTTGTTTTTGTTTTCTTTTTTGCTTCACGCTTTATCCCCCACATAGTAGGGTAGGTAGAGGGAACCTTTTTTTAAGACGCTCCGTCAACTTTAAGATACTACTGTTTTTCACTTTTCGTCGAATTCTCGATAAATTGCGTGTTGAGTGGCAGAATTGAACGCCGCGCTTTGCCTTGTTATCAGTGCGAAGAAATGAAAATATTTAATATTTTCATTTCCTCGTATCCTCGTATTCTTCTATAAGCGCTCGAGTGGAAATCGAACCTGTAACGGTCCCATTTACAGTCGCACCCTTGCCCATATTTCATTATGGCAATGAATTAAAAAGTTAAAATATTTTGTCTCAAATGTGTATACTGGTATGTGTTCTAAATTCTAAGACTGTATGATAAAATGTTGATATTTAAAAGATATTTCGCCACACTTGGTAATCAATACTTCGAACAGCCATTAAATTTATAATTTTTAGTTTTTCGCTTTAGTTCCGGCCCTCAGATTGACTTCTGGAAATAGGTGGAGCAGAGGAAACCTCGCTAGATACTCCCTGCTTGTAGCCCCCTGCTTGTGCTTGTAGCTCTTTAGCTGCTAATTTGTAACTACGATTAACAAATATATAATAGTGTGGCTTACACTTCAATTAGTTAATTCATTGCAGAGTTTCGGTGCCACAGACAAACATATAGACAAACGCACAGACAGTTCAAACTTTTAATATTTTATTTTTGTATCAGGGAGCTTAAAATAAGATGAAATTAAATCAATTTAAAATGAATTTATATAATAAATTTAAATAGTAACTTATGGTAAAGGGAATGTTAAGGTAAAGGGTAAAAGGGTAGGATGATGTGATCGAACTATACGAATAATTCTGACATTTTTCAAAAATTATATTTCATCTGCTATGCGGGAAGGTAAGCAAAAGAATCTAAAGGATCTAATGTAAAGTAACTATATTCCCAAATGTCTATCTGATTGAGTTGCAGAACTCAGCGTCGAGTTTTTTCTATAGACGCGAAGAAATTAAAATATCATAGTCAGACGGTGACCCACTGCGTCCCGATCGTCCTCTTTCATTAATATCTTCCCATGATAATTAAATAATATAGAGTTAAATAACAAAATTATTTAACAACGACACAATGATTATGTAAATCAAGATCGCAACTGATATGCTAATAAGCCTATAAATACTCAATAAACTTTCTTTTGCTCACGTAATACGGGTACCACAAGTAAGTACTTCAATAAAATGTTTATAGCCACTTGTTAGTGAATCTTCTTAGGATGAATCGCATTTTAGTTAAAATTTTATGACTAACTTAGTACATTAGTATAAAATATTAACTCTTGTTATATAATGTGTAAAATTATAATATTCTTAGCATTTAAAATTATAATATCTTAGAAATATAGTCGCGCAAGAGCACAAGCGTGCGACTGTAAACGCGACTGGTTGTGTGCTAGATTCCCACTCGGGAAAATGAAATACTTCATATTTTCATTTTCTTCGGTCTCGGATATGGGCAAATAGCGGCGTTGAGTTCCTCCACTCAATACGCAATGCCATCAACATTTAGCGGAAAATAATGAGTATTGATTTTTTTTTAATTTAAATAATAGTATCGTTACGATAGAAAGAGTTCCGGATAAATCACATCTTTCCGTAGTTTTTTTTGCAGTCTAGGTTTTTAAATATATTATTAAGAACATTTTTTTTCACATTAGGTATGTAACTGTCTCAACTTAATTAAAATATTATATTTACATGTTCAAAGCAGATTGACAAATTAGTTAGTGTATTGTAAGTTTTATTTGAGTTTATTTTTACTATCTTAATATTTTAAAATATTAAATTTATTTCTTTCCAGGTACCAACACTAGCACTGATCGCGGGGGTCTCATCCATCATACCGAGACCCATATCAGAACCTTACTCAGCAGCATCTGCAGCTCAAATTAGGTTCGCCATCGAGAACAGTTACGATAACACTGGTCCAGGAGCTAAGGAACCCGAATATGCTTATCACACGTACAAAAATGTGGATGACGCTCTCATCAGTTACTTAGACGACGCTGATACTAAATTGCCAGAATATGAAAGGGAAAGAGCCATATCAGTTTTACAAGGCAACCCCTACACACCGCCTCCTCGTCAGCTTCCCAAGACTGTAGAAGAATACACAGGATACACTGAAAGACCAAATCCCATCAACCAATTTAACTATGGCGAACAGGTTATATATGATCCTAAAACAAATTACAAATACACGGACTTGAGAGGCTACGAAAATAATCTAGCACAAAAGAATTATGACTATAAAGTGAATGAAGACAATGTATACAATTTGCAATCAGTTCAAAGTCCAACTGCATCGTCGTATGTCAATAATTATGATTTGAACGCAGCCCATGATCAGTTCGATCCTCACCCAAAATACAGCTTCTCTTATGGAGTACACGTGAGTATTTATTAAATATTTTTTATATCAAGAAAAAAATAAGTATTTGCAATATTTTCATAGCTCTGTGACATCTTTAGCTTCTCGCTTTATACGTTATCGAACTTTAAATGAAATGGACAAGAGTATAAACAATCGAAATAGTAGTTTATACCATCGTGGTGGAGTGGCACAAGCGTACGTAGTCGTATGACTGTTTTGGGCTCGATTCCCACTCGGAGATTAGAACAAATGAATTATTATTTATTAGTATTGTCATTTGTATTACTCTGCTAACAA
This sequence comes from Heliconius hewitsoni, assembly GCA_018230445.1. Classification (NCBI taxonomy): domain Eukaryota; kingdom Metazoa; phylum Arthropoda; class Insecta; order Lepidoptera; family Nymphalidae; genus Heliconius; species Heliconius hewitsoni. Next base: position 6,269 of record DWAN01004971.1, read on the forward strand.
AACAAAGCGCGGCGTTGAGTTACGTCACTCAACACGCAATTTCTAAAAAATTCCACAAAATATGGGGATCGGAGCATTGTAAAACTAGGTTCCCTCTGCCTACCCTGCATATGCGGAACACAGCGTGAGCTGAAAAAAAATCTTAATAGTAATTATAACAGCACAGATTATCAACAATCATTCTGCGTTAACAATAAAATTTTTGTTGAAAAGAAACTTTATAATTTCGTGTAAAAAGAGAAAGGCGGTAAAATGACTCGTGCTCTTGATGATTATATCTATGACTTAATTGCTACCAAGTAATTTATTATAGAGTTTCTTAGTCCCGGGACAAATTGCTTTAGAGGAAAGTTATTTATCTTAGCGCACTTCCTGAATCTTGAAACTGGTGATTTGGTTCCTAATTTTCTATGGATTCTTGTCATTATAGGTGGTAAAATTATACGTTGCATTTTGATTTATAATTAGATACTTCGTGCTAGTATAACAAATTGTGTTCACTTTTCAAATGAGTTATACATTGTATACTTGTATACTTATATACACGCAAAGCCTTGGTAATTCCGTGGAAACGTAGTATCTTAATGAGAAATGGATTTTCTTAGTACTAAATAAATCAGCTTCACGCCGCGCACAGCAGGGTAGGCAGAGGGAACATAGTGTTAAGACACTCCGTTCCCTACTCTATGCCGAATCCTGGATTGTGTGTTGAGTGGCAGAACTCAACGCCGCGCCTCGACACCAGAGCGAAGAAATGAAAATATAAATGTAAGTAAATATTTCATCTCCTCGAGTGGGGATCGAACCCACAACCAATCGGTTTTACAGTCACACTTTATGCCACTGCGCCGCGACTGCCTCTTAGTACTAGATTCTTAAAACCCTCTGACCCTACCGTGATATGTGCGAGATAAAGCGTGAATCTAAAAAAAATAAAAGAGACAAAACATGGTTTTTTAAGAAAATTTAAATGCGTTACTACCGTAAAGTAGTCTTACTTAATTCCTTATTACTTAAGTATATTAGTATTACTTACTTACTTTCAAATGGTGTGATCGCCTTATTTTAAATAAATAAAAATATTTTAAATTATTATTTATATTTTAACTCAAAAAAAAACAATTATTAAATAAATAATAGTCTATCAGAATACTAATAAAATTATTAGAACAAGCATTTGTGTGCTTAAAAAATATTAATTGAATCGAAAGGAAATGTACTTTTTGTATAGATGTATGTACCTATAGAGTTTTTCTATCAATCACTTTTTTTTTTAATTTGACCTTGACATTAACTTTTTTAAAAGCTTCCGTATTCAATATCTGACTCTAGACGAAACGTGTTCGGTTCTCACTCGAGAGAATGAACTATTTTTTATTTCTTCGCTCTGGTTACAAGACAAAGCGCGGCGTTGAGTTCCACCACTCAAAACATAAAGCCACTGCGCCATTGTGCGGTCTAAATTGTATATTTTCAAATTCATCAAAAACCAAAAGTTGTTACAAAATCGCACGACGCGGGTTCAAATACACCCAGACGTTCAAATTAAAAATAAAAAGGAGTTATAATAATACATAATATAAACTATTCGCGATATTATCAAATTTATCAAGGCAATTGTAAGTCATTCAGAAAGCTAACATTGTACTATTGTAATCAGATTTGTTTGTTCTAAGTATAATATAACGTTTAGAGCAATCGACAGAGCGGGACGGGAGTATTGACACTTTACTGTATATTTTTTCACGCTTCACGCTGTATCCCGTACGTACGTACGCGGAAGAGGGAACCTAGGGTTCTAGTGTTAAGATACTTCCGTTCCCCACTTCCCGCTCATTTCTTGAAGCGTATTGAGTGGAGGAACCCAACGCTACCGTTTTGCTTCGTTACGAGAGCAATGCGATGCAATAGCAATGACAATATGAAATATTTGATTTCCTCCAGTGGGAATCGAATTCACAACCTGTCACATTTACAGTCGCACGCCCGTGCCCCTGCGCTATGACTGGCCTCGGCGTCTAAATATTGTTATATAAAAACTCATGCACGGCGATGAGTTCCGGCCACTAGAAACGCCATATGGAAAATTTTGTAATTTAAGCGAGAGAGAGAAAATTATATAATTTAAGATAGCTTCTCATTTCTCATTGACATTTCTACATTTTTTTCTGCATTTTGAATACAATATATAGGTGCCTGACCTTAACTAAAAATATTGTATATTTGAAAATAAATATGAAACTTCAGAACATCAACACGTTTTTAAAGTATAAGTTTTTTTAGCTTTAAGCTGTATTCCAACTACATAGCGCGGTGGGCATACGGAACTTAATGTTGTACACTGTAATTTGTGTATGTGTTGTGTATTTCCAATTATATTAGCTAACTCGACGTTACTTTACCTTGCTACACCAATTTAAGGCTTCGAACCCGCAAAAATCGTCTATAAAAATAATGCTATCCAAACATTTTCCACTGTGCAATCGCGAGTCCTTGAAATATATCATGTGATAACACTTTATATTGAGTTGCGCTATTTTCGTTCATTGCTAAATCGGACACAACAGTTTTGTAATATTTATGTTTTATTTTAGTATAGTGAGAATTTCATCTGTCATAGATATAAAGAAGTGAATTTATTAGTATAATTTTATACTTGCTGACTGTAAACGCAACGGATGTGGATTCGATTACCACTCAGTTGATTATTTTAATTTTCCCGCTTTGAAATACGTCTTAATTTTATTATTTCTTTGCCTACCCCAAATAGGTATATTATAAAACATAAATAAAAATCAAATCAAATCAGCTTCACGCTGTATCCCGCACACTGTAGGGTAGGCAGAGGGAACGTAGTGTTAAGATACTCCGTTCTCCACTTTCCGCCGAATTCTGGAGGCATTGCGTGGTGAGTGGCGGAATTCAGCGCCGCGGGTGGCAAAAAACATAAATACATCTATAAAAAGCTCGAAAAGTTTCGAAGCTACACCAATGTCTCGAAAAAATGAATGGCGCATAAGGAGCTGAGTGTCTTAACATTAGGTTCCCTCTACCTGTGTTGCTATATGTATACAAGGTAATAGCCATAGAATAAAATCCACGATCTAAGGTAATAATTCAACAAAGAACAACAATTTAGAACAAAATCACGTGCGTCTCAATGGTTTTCAAAATGGATTTCTCCTAAAATGCCTTGAATATTAACATCTACGTACTAGAAACATTTTACTTTATTGCAAAAATATTATTTCGCTTTTTTTTTGTATTTCTATTATGTAAATTATATTTTAGCCTTGCATTGTTAATATGAAATTTACTAATATATTTTTGACATTTCAACATTTGAACGCAGCAGGATTAGGTTTCCAAGAGACACGGGTTCAAATCCCGCTATGTTAAAATTTTCATACCTTTTCTAAATAAATATTATTTTTTATATCTAAAGTTATGTTATTCTTACAAATAAGTAAAATGTAATTTCCTTCGTGCTTAATATAAACAGTTCTAAGAGGCGTGTTAAAAGTCACCTTGAACTGTTATTCATTCACGTTCGGTCCGTGAGGCCGCGCGAGTACGGTTGTAAGGTGAAAGTTACTATAATACTAGAGACGAGTACACGGAAGTGGTATGCATAATCTATTTACAAAAAACTAAAAAATATGCTAAAAAAAACTAAAAACTAAATTGAAAGTTGAAGTTTACGTATATATAAGTTCCTTAGTAAATGTAGGGGATCTTTAATAAAAAAATCTTGACATTCAAACTGGAACAAAAATAATGGGACTTATGTTTAGTAGCTCAGTCCACATAAACAAAATTGTGTGCTACAACGGAGAAGGAGGGATAACGTGAAACAAAAAACTTAATAGATTTATTAGTGATATTATAAGGTACAACTAAAAATAAAACATTATTTACGTTTTTTAGCATCACGCTGTAACCGACACTGAGCAGGATAAACAGAATGAAAAGACACTCCGTTCCCATTAAGACACTTCCGTTCTCCGTTTCCAGGAGTTATAGAACGCAACGCCGCGCCTTGCCTCGTCAACAGAGCGAGGAAATGAAAAAAAAAATAATTGCATTCAAGTGGGAATCGAGCACATAACTATCGCTTTACGTTATTAAGTTAAATAACCTACAAGCACTCTGTTTTCAACTCTCTCCCTTCTCTCTGTGCCCTGACACTTCTAAGAGGTTTTTATTCTACGGTTCGTTGTTGTGAAAGTGCCAATAATAATTGAGACACTATCAGAGTAGACTGCATGCTCTACCGAATTGGTTTATGTAACTTATAATTATATGAGAGAGGAATTAATACGACCGTCGCGTCCTTCGTCGTGTAGCCAGTGGACCAACCTGCGGCACGCAGATGGAACCTAGTGTTAAGACACTTCCGTTACCCACTTCCTGCCAAATTCTGAAAGTATTGAGTGTTGACTCTACGCTTTGCCTTGACACCAGAGCGAGGAAATGGAAATGTTAAATATTTAATCATTACCATTAAGTATTTAATTATTTTTTATATTTATATTGTAGCTTATAACTATTTCACTTTTAGTTTATAAGTTCTCTTACGCCGTTCTATCTATCTTATCTTTATATTCATTAACAAAAATATTACCTTGATATCGAATAAAATTTGTAAACGTCAAAAAAAAACAAAACCCACTAAAAGATAATCTGGACGTTGTTATATTAATAAAAAAAATATATCATATTATGATTTAAGCATAAGCTAATTTAAGAAAAAAAAAAGTTTCATATAAAAAAAAAGTAATAAATTGTAAATTATTAAATTATACGTTTTCTTGATAAATAATAATTGCTGTTACCTTTACATTAAAAAAAAAACAATAAAAAATAATTACTAATTTTAAAGTAACAAATATCCAATCCAATTTCTAACGCAAGAATTCAGAAAAAAGTGGGGAATGGAATGTGAGACACTAGGTTCCCTCTGCCCACTCTACTATATACGGGATACAGCGTGAAACTGAAAAAAATGAGAAAATAAAAAAAAAAATCATGTCCCCGAGTGTCATTCATTTTTATTATATCTATATCTAAATTTATTTATGTGTAAACCCATCATTTAACTTGTATTAAAATTGCAAATCATATTGCGTTACGCGTAACGTTATCGCGATGACCCTCCACAATTTTCGTCCGAAGATTTAAATTTAGTTTCAATTGCAAAATAAAAAAACTGGAGCAATGTCAAGAATTACTTAATTTAATTTTTTTATATTAGTTCAAAACAATGATTTAAATTTCAAGGTCGTTTCTTTTTTTGTACATTGCTTGTTTTGCATATCGTTACCATTTATCTCATCTATACATACATACATACATACATACATACATACATACATACATACATACATACAT
>DWAN01004972.1:0-11654 GCA_018230445.1 Heliconius hewitsoni
ACTCGGCGGAAAGTGGGGAACGTAGTGTCTTAACACTAGGTTCCCTCTGCCTACCTCGTTGTGCGCGGGATATAGCGTGAAAAGAAAAGTAGGTTAAAAATGCTAAAAATATTTAGGAAATAGCATAATCTCTTGACAGACGATAATTCTTAATAATTATCTTTGGGTAGCGAAAATTTCTAAAAATCTCCCTACAGAGATGCTAACAACATAAATAAGTTGTAATAAGCGCATAGAAATTTCGACGTAACTTCATGAGAACGTGTGGCAGTAGTAGGCAGAGAGTGGTCAGAGCGCCTGGTCGTTTTCCAGGAGGCGCAGGTTCAAGTCTCGCTACAATCAAATTTTTATACGTTTTCTAAATAAGTATTAGAGTGGGATAGTTTTTGACACTATCTTTATATTAAACCTCCACTCAAAAAATATTTATATTTAAATTGTTTTTATTTCCCCGCTCTTATAAGGAAATTCGTGGCGTTGAGTTGCAACTCATCAAGCGATTCGAACTTAGGTGGAACCGTGGAAGACGGAGAAGCGATCGTTTAGACACTAGGTTATCTTTATTTACTTACTTGCTGTAGGTTTTATTCAAAAAGGTAGAAAAAGAATAGCATAGAATCCACGCAAACGAAAAGCTATAAATACATAGAAAAAGATATGGTAATAAGGAGATGAAGATATAAATATAAGCTATAAATACATAGGCATAAATATTTATTGGCTGTCTTTGTTATGACTATTTAAGACATAATAAAATAAAAAAAAAACAAATTGCAAAGTCTATGGGAGCGAAATTGCGGACAGTAGTTAACCAAACCAATACTTATAGTTGTAAAGAACATCAACAATTTTATTTTTATCTACGTCCCAGAGCATCTAAAAAAAATTTTATCCGTAAAAAAAATGTTTTGTTACAGATTTTATTTACAAACACATAAAATAACATAAAAAAAAAAAAAAAAAAAAAAAAAAAAAAAAAAAAAAAAATAATCAGTTAAAAGCAACAAAAATATGACATGTAGGTCTGAAAATAGATCTGTTTATTTCAATAATGATACATTATAATACTTAACATACAAATATTAATATTTTAAGCTTTAAAAAGTAAAAATATTTTCTTTACTTTCCAAAAACGAAAAATGAACAGCTTGCTTAACAATAATCTTAATCAGAAATTTTGGCTTTGGTATTAAGCATAAATATACATTTTTTCCCATTTCTATCAACTATCAACCGACCCATGTCGGTAAAGTTTTTATTCTTCTGTCCAAACCTGTAAGTGAATTTTCATAGTTAGCGCCTTCAAAGTCCGCTAAAAGATCGTTGCTAGGATTGTCACCTCTTACGGCCGATCTTTTTTCCACACGGTGTTCGGGTTCCAGTGATTGAGGATTTGTTGCAATCTCTTCTAATGGCAGCACAATTGGCACGAAACCGACCAGTCCTTTACTTAAAAGAATCTCTATTTCACTTCTATTATCTTTTTCCGAAGCCGGTTTCGCGTTTATTACGGCTAATAATAGAAAAAATATGAATATTTTTGTAGCCATATTTATGTATACTATTGAATCGATTGTTTTAACAACTTTTTTTATGGTCTGACTGGCCCAATGGTTGTTTTGAAATAAACCCTTGGGTGCATGCAAAGCCTTTATACCAGTTCAAAGCAATCTTGAAATATAATAGTGCTAACTAAATTACACCGAATTGGATGCAAGCAACGTATCGGCCGTTCCTATACTAATATTATATGTAAATAATATCAATGATATGATGACCATGGCTGTTCTCGAGGTATTGTTGACTTCTAAAAAATGCGTCGCAGTCAGTTAGATGTGTGTTTACAGTTTGGTGTAAATATAAACTATTTATATTATAAAGTGAATCAGCTACTAAAATTACTTCTTAGAAATAATACATGAATGGACCATGTCGTGTCATGATAAAATTATAATTTAACTTAGTTTCACGCTGTGTCACTAGCGGAGTAGTCAGAGACAACGGAGCGTCAAGCTACGGTCTCTATATATCTCTCTCGCCTCGTCTACTGTTATCAACCTCTTCATACCCCCTCATGGTTTTTAAGTGACCTTCCTCTAGTATCTTTCGTCACCGTGTCATCAATGCAGCTAAGGCTCCGTTAACCCTGTTACCGGCAGCAATATTTTCACATCCATCTCGTACCTTCCATCTCTACTGAACATACTTACCAAATATACCACCTCAGTCACTTGTTACCATTTACACTGATTTTGCATTCCATCCAAGGGTCTGTTTTATCGGGGTAATATCTCTCATAACTACTAAACACTAGGTTTCCTCTGCCTACCCTGCTGTGCGTGGGATACAGCGTGAAGCTGATTTTTTGATCTCCTATAACTTCCTTCTCACAACTGGAGGGCGGCGGAGCTACAAACATTTAATGAATAATAAATAAATAAATATGAAGCAAGTCGTGGCGCAGGAGGACAAGCGTGTGACTGTTATTGCGACAGATTGTGGGTTCGATTCCCACTCAAGGAAATGAACTATGATATTATAGACTAGTAAAATTATACAAAAATATATGCGAAATACTGTAAATGTGAAGGATCTACGTATACTTACGTATATGCTACCAGCTGCATATTCAAGTAACAGGTCTATTCTATTCAATTTAATCTTGGAACAACAAATTGGATATAAGAACACTTTTAAAACTAAGTAACTTTACAATGTGATCTAATTTAAATTTGTTTATCTTCCGGCGAATACTAAAGTATGAGATGTTAATAGATAACAGAATATATTTATTGCTTTCTTTGTTGAGCTTACGCCATATCACGCATGTAGCAGGATGTACAGAGGGAACCTCCGACACTCCTTCCTACACTTTTCGACAAATTCTGGAGGCATTACGCATTGCCTCAACACCAGAGCAAAAAAATCAAAATATTAAATATTTTATTTCCTCGAGTGGTATCGCACCGACAACCTGTCGTGTTTACAACTTCACGCATGTGCCCTTGTGCCACGACTGGCCTCTATCTAGTAAGCTATTAAGCAAATTGTCTGAGGACGCAAAAAAGTCTTTAAAAAATTATGATTATACATATATTACGTCATATCGGAAGGTTTTTTCAATTTTCAAAATTAATTTGAATTCACTGTTATATGAAATAAAAAAAACTATTGTGTATTTTTTACACTTTCGAATACTATAAAAAAATTATTAGTAACGAAAAAAGCAATTAATGGATTTAGAAGGCTTACACTCTACGCTGACAACATATTATTTCCTTTTTATTTTCAAGAGGGTGACCGGTGATCCTCTGCCAGCATTATAGTCAAGATATATTTAGTATACGAGTATACAAAATAATTTTCACAACATTATCAGAGATATTTTTTTTTTTGGATTAACTTTTTATAAGTGCTAGGTATGTGTATCACCTATAAAAAAATATATTATTTTTCAGCTTTAGGCCTCATCTCACATATACTTGAGTAAGTAGAGGGAACCTAATATTAAGACACACTGTTCCCTACTATCATTAACTTAATTTCAATATTTTTGTTTTTAAATACAAAAGTTGTCGTTTCGATGAATTTGATTTCTACTTAATTATTTTTATTATTCTGTTTAGACAGCGATGTTAGCACCTGATTAGCATATAGTGCCTATTGATAAAAATCACTTAATTTTTTTTTGAGAAGTGCTAAAATTTATGTTTACTTAGTACATTTTTATAGAGTGTCAAAACAGAACTCCTTTTAGGGTCATTTTACAAAGTATATAATGCTTACTTTTTCGTTCAAATGCTACAAATGTTAATTAATCATGACTGTGATCAGTTGACAATTTGAATATCTTCGGCTATATCGGTAAGTACATGAAATTTATTATTTTATCTATTACATATTAACTCGTAACTTGGCATAGTAGTGTCTAGTCGGACAACATAATTTTTTAATTATAAAAATTAGATAGTTCCACCATCGCATTGATAACATTTATAACTATTTAAAATTCATTTTATATAAACCCAAGATACCAGTGACCACGAACCTACGTCATTTCAAAGCAAAAGCAAAGCTGAAAATTTGAGGATTGTTAATCTTATATGTAGTAAACGGTATGTGTACTTACTAACTTGAAAGTTTCAGAGATAGCGCCAACTAAAGGTATATCTCTGTCTGGGAGGATGGTATATGCAAAATTGGGGCGTGTTAGTATAACGTAGTTATCCCCAATTTTAAACAACATTTGGGACATTTCGCTGGACTTAAGGCTCACGTAAATAGTCTGGCAGTTATAAATATACATTTTATACAATTAATTTCTAAAAACATAGTTAAATAGAGTGTTTATACTTTTAATGTAGGTGAGCGTGTACCTTTAGTTGGCGCTACCTCTGAAAGGACCCCACTTTCAAGTTAGCAAATACGCATATTGTTTTAACAATATACATACAATATTATTATTATTATTATTAATAATATTATTATTATTTTTGCAATATTTTTTATATTTTTTATTGTATTAATTTTCAAAATTTCAGCTTTGCTAAAATAACGTAGGTCTGCGGCCCTGGGATCTTAGTCTATATGTAATAGATGTAAAAGTACAAGTATATATTTTACAGACATTCATATACCATGTTTAATTTTGTTGTTATTTATTTTTTCATAGAAATATTATATATGTTTCAAAAAAAAAACAACGATTGTGTTATGTTAAAGCGTAAGTAGTATGTTTACTACGTATCTATTATCAACTCCATCGACTAACTTTTATTAGCATCCTATTAGAACCTTGCCGTGAGTCAAGGCTCGTGCATCCTCGATTACTATAGAATTTGTTTATCGAATTTATATATCGAAACGTGCGTCAATCCTGTCTTTACAAACAAAACAGATTACAGATCATCTAAGTATGCAGTTCCAATAATGTTTAATATTTTCTGTCCACAGTTGGGGATTTATAAGGCCTGAGCTTCTGAACACGGAAGATTAGTACTGAATTAAGTCAGACAAGATTGGATCTATTGGAAATGCGTTCAATGTTCTTCGTCGTCGCGTCGCTGGCGCTGCTAGCAGTCTGCGTGTGCGCTCCAGAAGGGGCGTCGATCCAGCACATCCCACCAAAAGCAGGCGAAACACCGTCAGCTATAGGAAAAGATGGTGCGGTCTTACTTGCTGCGGCCGGCGGTGCTGGTTCTTCTAAACACATTCACGTAGCCAGAACTCGTAGAGATCTGGCGGGCCAGGAAAGTGATCTTCTACCTTCTGCCAATGAAGCTGAGGCGTCAGTCTTTGGGGAATCATCCAATCTCGAAGGTCGGGGTCGTATCAGAGTCCTTCCCGCTTTCCTGGGTTAAATACATGAAACAGAAAAAAAATATGTAGAGACCCGTTTATTGATTGTTATTATTATATGAAAAGGTAATTGCTAAGTGATTTGAATTTTAAAAATTCAATTTGTTTATTTCTTTTTTGAATAAACTTATAATTTTATATTTTGCTTTTTATTATTTGTGTATAATGTTTTATTTGTTAATTGTCCAATATTTCTGACAATACCTACTTATTAGCTAGAAAGCAAGTTATTGTATCTAAATCGACAAAAGCATAGTGCCTGTTATAAATAACCTTATCTAAAATATAATATAGATTTGGTAGTGGATGTACTGGTTCAAACACTAAAACAAACAAACAAACTCTATATTAGTAATGAGCATTTTTATATTATGCATGGTAACTTGAAAATCATATCCTACAATTCGATTCGATGAACAAATTCTATAATTTGTTTATCGAATTTATATATCAAAACGTGTGTCAATCCTGTCTTTACAAACAAAACAGATTACAGATCATCTAAGTATGCAGTTCCAATAATGCTTTATATTTTGTGTCAACAATTTTTTATATATATATTATAAAACATAGAATATCAATGGTATTACAGGTTAATGTTGTATAGCAATGTTAATATGTTAATATGAATTAGTATTTGTTAGACTACGGGGTTCTAATTAAAATTTTCCTTATAAAGTTGAAATGTATTCTTATCACGTATTCGTTGACACATTTTTTATCATGAAAGCTGTAATTTCAATAGCATTTTTCCTATTATGTGGAGTTAGTTGCGCGCCATTTAAAGATAATGCTGAAAACGAAGAAGACAAAATGTTACCAGAGGAAGTTTTACCTTTAAAATACGTAATGAAAAGAGAAATACAAAACGAAAACGATGGCAAAGAAATGATATCGACAGCTGAAAGTAACAATAATTATGTGTATCGACCACTTTTCACCTACAGAAGAATAGAACACAGCAAACGGAGGATTACAATGTATAATTCGTTTCTTGGATAGGTAATTATATGTAATTATTTATATACATTAAGATATTTATGTGTATGTCGGTACTTAATAGAAAAATATATATTTTTTGCTGTTATTAAGATTTTTATAATTGGCAACGAGAAGCAGTAAAACTTGCTCGTTTACTTAATTGAGGCTTAATTTGTGGTAGCCTTTAATATTGTGTTTGTTTTATTGATTTGGCCTGTTCACGGCATGTTATACATACTTTAAAATGAAAAACTTTCAGACTTTTTTTACTATAATTTTCTATTTCTTTTGTGTAAGTAATTACTGCCATATTAACATATTAAGTCAAAGAAAAAAAAAATTCAATATTTATAAAGTAGACGTAGTGTACAGATATGGCTACTTAATTATGTATTTACATACATTATTCCTTTTCAGGGAACAATGGGTGGTATCTCACCAGTTCACGATTATGCAAATAAAATTAATTCTAAGCTTATAAATGAAAGATTTCTTCTAAAATCACCCCATAACGTTCTTAAGCATTTAGATAATTCGATTCTCAAGGCCACTAAAAATGTAACACAAAATCCCGAAATGGATGAAAACCTCTACAAAATATCTAAGGATTTAGTATCTGCTATTCTTTCTAAACTAGAAATTCAGGATAAAATAACAAGAATTACAAGAGAGGCTTTAGATGCTCCCGGAAAGAACAAAGGCGTAACAGCAATAGAGACAAGGAGGATATTGGACTACATATCAAGAACATTGTCTGGCCATATCCTAACTATTACTCGAGCCTCTACTGAATCTGAGCTGCATCGCTTGGTTTTTGGTCTCGCACAAATTGCGGCTGAGGTTTCCATTGTTTCAGCTTTAAAAGACATAACATATGCTACAGCTTTATCTAAAAAACAATCAATTGACTTGTCACTACGAAGAAAGAGAGCTGTGCCTCTTAAAAATGAAATTATTTCAACAACTAATGCACCGACGGACAATCATGTATCTACAGTATATGACATTATGTTAGGTAAATCAAAGAACCCTTTACAACAAATAGTCTCCCCCAAGTTGGATTCAAGCTATGCAATAAAAAGGTTCGGATCGTCTGAACAGGTAATGCCTTACTCAGTACTACCTATTAGTAATAGGAATAGTGTACAAATATTTCATAATAAAAAAGAAGGCTTTACTGTACCTCCAAAAGTATTTTTAAATCGAACGACTCTAGACATTGAAAACAAGGAGGCAAATGCGTCCAATTATGAGGCTATTATATTAGAAAAAAAATTAAATGCTACTCACTATATAACAGACACATCTACTTTGGAAACGCAAGAATCTAATATACCGAGTATCGTAGATGATTGGATTGATCCAAAAGATAATATTTACGCATTAAGTCCAGACATAGTTGCTGAAATGGAAATAGATCAACCAGAAATAGTGGACGATGGCAATAATGACAGGAAAGCTAAACAAAAATTGGAACGTTTAGAATTAAAAGCCAAAAAGGCAATATTATATGCTGGGGACGTAGCATACTTGGCAGCCGCTAGTGTAGTTGCAATGAGACGGGCTTTGACAGCTTCAATAGAAGTGCAAATGTCAGTGAAATATGCCAAAAATGGTATGGCGAATCATCAAGACCTAATGATGAACCTTGCTAAGACAGCGGCACAGCAAGCAGGTAAGGAAGCAAAAAGTGCCACATCAAAGTCACTAGCTTGCGAACGGGTCATAAAACTAGCCTTGAAGTACACCGCTCAGTCTAAAGGAGCTGTACTGAACCACGTGGCAAACAGAGTGGTTATGGACTCTTTATCATTAGCAACGTTGGCCAAGTCCATGGCTTTTGTATCATCCGATATCGCCATTAACTCGTTGTATCAAGCCACCGATCTGAAACCGCCTTCATAAATGTTTGTATAGATTTGTTTAAATAGTAAGTAAGTAACAGGAGATATTATAAACTAAATATACAAATCTCCTTTTTTTTTTACCCACACGCTTTTCCCGTATTGCAGGTAGGCAGAGAAAATATACTATTAAGATTCTTTTCCACAATTTCCGCCCATAGCAGGGAAATGAAAATAGTTTATTCCCCCGCGTGGGGAGTGAATCGAACCTTCGATCGTTACGATTATATGCGTTAGTTATACGCTATTTCACTACGCCACCGTGGCGACCTCTATAAAATCGATAGTGTTTAACTATCGATATCGAAACCATTTACATTATCCATTTAGTAAAAAAAATATAACAAAAATTAAATAAGTTTTCACATAAAATCAGGGCCGTTATATATTATATTGTATTTTAAGTAAAATAAATTATCATCAAAGAAAATAAATTAAATAAAAAAAATAGCATTGAAAGTGTATACATTATTATACCAATATAATAATTGTGAAATCGCTTCTATCATATGTTATCTAATTGGAATACGTTTGTATCTAAGGAGAAAAATTAAAAAGGATTTTCAAATAATTTCAAATCGGAAGAATAAAATAAAAAAAAATCTAAATCAAAATTTTCTTAATTCAAATAGACATATGCACTTTTAAATTTCGAATGAATACAAATCTACCACCGGCTCGGCAGGCAGTTCTTTTGAAAAGAGCCGGCAAGAAACTCAACAGTTGCTGATTTAAATATTAGTGTTACAATACAATGGTAGCTACCATTGTAACCTGCATAAAATTCAAATAATTTTAATTAAAAACAATTTTATCTTTCAAATATTTTTGGACAGTACATTTACCTATTAGTCAAAGGAATAGTGCACAAATATTACATAATATAAACGAAGCCTTTGCTATACCTGTTGTTTTTACGGTTACTATAAATTCTGCATCTGAAACACTTTGCGGAATACTGTTATACAGACGTATTTTAAGACCGATAAAAAAGTTATTAACTTTTTGAAGGCGAAAACTAGGCGTTGCAAGTTTCTTTGTTTCTCGTACCAATCGTATGTACAGACATTGAATGTGTTGACGGATAAACAGAATATTGTAATATATATTGTGAGGCAAATAAAAGGATACTTGTACCTCAAATAAAATCTCAGAGGATTCTCTCTCGGGCTTTAAGATTATGAATAGATCTTTATTGAAGGATTAATAATGAAATAAATTCAATCTGCGGCACTACTCTATGTCAGAATGCTATCAAAATACATTTAAAATTAAAATTTAATAATTAAATTATAATTAAAAATGTAGTTGTTTATAGGAAATAATAAAAGCAGAAACATTTTGTATATATGTAATAAGACTCTACATAACGGCATCTGTGTAAAAATACATAAGACTATTAGTACCAGTATGCCATATATTCGGCCATAAAAGGTGTCATACATATTTTACTCTATTGTTTACATGTAAACGAAGTCAATATCAACTAGATGGCGTATGTGCATGAATTCATGTTTTATCTTACAGTATGGTAATTTTAAGATTTTTTCTTATTTTGGTTATTTTTTTCTCAAGTGAATAATATGCAAAAGTTAAAAAAATGTAACGGTACTCGTCTTACTCAGATACAGATAGCTTTGAACTTGCGGGTGTCAAATTAATAAATTTAAATTATAAGACAATTTTAGTAATATTTATTAATCCAGTTAATCCTGTGCACCTAGTTAAGATCAGGGTGTGGCTGTAGTGGGCAGGGACTCACTGCCTCTCTCACTCTCACTGCCCAGTGTGGTGGCTATGCTAGACTGTGCGAGAAATTGGTCTGCACTTCTGCGAATCAGTAATCTCATTGAGTCCAGCGCTTATGCAGATCAGGGAGGGAGGTCAGGGAGTAAGAGAAGAAGCTATGTGTATCTCCAACTCCTTCTACCTTAGAAGTGCTACTGCGGGAGGATCACGGTGATCCTCCTGCAAGTCATCGGCGATGCGGATGCCCTAGAAGAAATCCCGGGCCTAGGAGAGTTTCCGCTGAGTTTTAGTGGGCAGAATCGGTGAGTCCCACAGTAAGGCACCTGCCTTCCGTATGGGCCGTCTGCGATAATGCGCTTTCCAGTAATAAAAAAATTTCCTTGCTACGCAGCCATAATGTAGATATTGGTTTTTATTTTATAGGTATATAGAGTTTTTCTCTATTTTCTGCATTTTCTATAAACCAGCATTATTTTATTGTGTAACATTAAATGTAATACCTTTGCCTTCCAATGGGTTCTCCATACAATGTAACAATTGCGAATTGATTAGTGCTTAACTTAAATATACATTCAAAATATTAAAACGTTTGAAACTAAAAGAACAGAACACAATACATATTAGAATTATAAAATTTTATTATATAACAGTCTTCATAATATACTACCTATAATATATATACTTGTATTTATAGACAAATGCTATAAAAATCCTCCATACAAATGGTTTTTTACCGTCAGTAGCAAGATAATTGAACTTTACTCATTACTATGAATAAATAAGAACCATTAAATAATGTGAAATAACTGTAGTCGGCTAAATAAGAATTTAATGAGTTTAATTTCACACACTAATATAACCAAAATGAAACTTGGCAGTTCTTATACGTAGATTAGTTGACAATACAATAGTATGCTACCATCAAACTGGTTTATAATTGGATCCCTAAGGTGGATGCCTCTCCCACCCTAGAAACCCTGGGGTGTCTATCAGTAGAATCGTCGTGACCTTGGGCTCGTTAGTTTGTCTTGACATAATCTATTTACGTATCCTGGTGCCGAAGACCTGGCGATGAATCTGGAAGGCTGAAGAAATTCGTGTTTATATTTTTACAAAGCCAATTAAAATTTATAATAAATAGGATTTAAATCTATAATAAATAGGTTCAACGTGCTATATAATGTATTAATTTATTTCTATTTTTAAACATGATCCCTGCCGTGCGTGCAGCAGTTAGAAGAAGGAGTTCAAATACCTTACTTTATACATTTACTATGGATATTACAATTCAATACTAAAAATGTAAATAATAAATAATTATAATAGTTTTTATTCGATAATAGTCAGTACCACAAGGTAGCCACCGCATGGACCGCGGCCATGATACGTGGTCTTGCGGAGTACGTGCTGATCGTAGCAACGTGCTCCTCCATTACAACATACGAATGATAATGAAAATTGATATTTGTGTGTCGCAACCGATTTTTAACGATATATTTTTTTGCTTTAACAATAGGTTATTTATAATCTCTTTGTTCAAGAGGGAATCTAGTGTTAAGACACTCCGTTCCCCACTTTCTGCCGAATTTTGGTAGAAAGTGGGGAACGGAAGCATTGCGTGTTGAGTGGCAGAACTCAACGCTGCGCTTTGCCTCGACACCA
>DWAN01004973.1:0-11654 GCA_018230445.1 Heliconius hewitsoni
ATTCTGTTAGTTATCCTTTAACACCCTGGCTAATTTTTTTTTAAATATTTTCAATATACAGAAACGACTTTTCTACAGATTTATTATAAGTATAGATTTCTACGATTTGAAATGGGCCAATATAGAAAGGATGAAATAAATTTGTAATGTTTTATTTCTTAAGTAAAATCATATCACCAATTTTATAATTGTGTTTACATATTTATCGTACCAAAACTTTGTACACTGTTTACTATAAATTAAATTCTCTCGTGCTTCATGTTGCAACTTTTGTAACCGATGAAACTAAGATAGTTTCATTTACGTTTCATTATTAGTATTATGTTTTTTGGCAACTTTTTTAAACCGTATTGTTAATTAAGGTCACAAAGAAATTTAAATTTTTTAACAATAATTAATAATATATTTATAGATTGTATATCAGTGTTTTATAAAATGATATGTTATTTTTTTTGACAAAACCTTGGTACTTGCAACAACAACTTTAACATAAAATAAGCTTATAATAAAGTTAATTAAAAAATATATACATTATAGACGAATATATAAACGCACAAGATTATATAAAAAATATAGATATTTTTATTTCTATTATTAACTATAAATAAAAATCAAACTTATATTAAATTCGATTGGTCAATTCGGAAATCAAATCTTTATAATTTATTATTTTCGTCAATACAACACGTATTTAATTAACTAGTTATTTATCATGTCACAAATATATTCTACTTTATAAGTTTATAGTAGTTTTACACATCTTGTTTCATTCAAACCCTGGTGTGCCAACACATTTTTAACAGTTTTATTTTACAGTGTAATAACACATTTTTATTTATTAATTTATTTGGGGGTTATAATATAGGAGAGCCTATAGGAGAGCCTCTTAAACGTAAATTTTTAATTATTATTTTTCTTTAACTCTTTACATCGTTACTCCCACACAGATGTCTCGCATTCAGCACGATCAAAAAAATCAACGTGCATTACAACATTCATTGTTTTTTTCCTTTTTTAAACTATATTTTCATTAAGTCTCTTGAGTCTCTTAGTGTTAAGACCTATTGCACCATTATTCTCACGCAGAGGACTTGCGTACAACATAAGGTAAGTGTCCTCTGTTTCGGCATCTTAAGACTCTTACAACTAAACCATTTTAAATGTTAATAAACGTTAATAAACGTTATATAATTAATAAACGTTATATAAACTTGCAAATTTTGTCAGTAATTTAATATAAGAATTACTGACAAAATTTATGTGGTTTAAGATGAATTTTTATATTGATTTATTTGTGGACCTCTTGTTTGAACGCTTATTCGTGATAAAATTTAGCTCTGTTTTTAAGTTCGTGAACTTGTGTTTCCTGTTTCGGGATAAGATTTTTACCCCACGAGTAAAGTTAATTTAGAATAATAAAACATAAACATAAAAAAAATTGATTGTTATAAATACGTTAATAAAAAAAATGTGTGAAATCAGCTTAACGACATGAAAAAAATTATAGTTTACAAATTATAAATGCTCAGATTTCAAAACTACACTGAACTTAGATTTTTGAGCTTTTATATATTTTTTTATAAAAAAAAGAGCTCAAACAAATTCAAGTCTCAGTTAAATTAAAGCTAGCTATGTCAATTTAATGTCATCTCTTTAAAATAAATTTAGGAACTTACTACTTACTAATTACTTACTACTTACTTAGTACTTACTTACTAATAATTACTTCCACAAACATAAAACGATGAAGCCAGTCGTGGCGCAGCGGCACAAAGTGTGATTGTAAAACCGACTGGTTGTAGGTTCGATCTCCATTCCATTCCATTTTGTATTTAGTATATACTTGCATAAATAAAAAAATCTTTACTAAGAGAACAAGACAAGCTTTAAATTATTTCAATTGTTTTATAAATATAAATTTATAAAAAAGTATGTAGGATGTACCTTAATTCGGTAATAACACGAACTAGGGGCCACATTATAAATATTTTTTATAGCATACATAAAAACATATATTCAAAGTTTTTTTTTAAACTTACTTCTTTCTACAACCTTAAGAATTACTTATTAATACTATTCTTACGGTGGTAAGCAACATAAACACGTTACACTGCAGTTCATAGTCAACTCTACGTTTTAAATGTCGCTATACGCCCAATTTTGTCATCAAAATATTGTTACTTATTTTACAGATAGTTGGAATTATAAAGATTTTTTACAAATATAGTTTACGTAAATAATACTTAAATTGATTTTATTCTTGCCTGAACCAGAGCTAACGAAATAACGTACTAGGACGAACTTTAGGCCATTTACCTTAATCGAAAAAAACAGGCACGCAGAGCTAAACTTATTATAATACTTATTATATTAATTATTTTCATGATTAATTTATTTTAGTTAATTGCGTCAGTAATTCTCTATTCTCTCTCTTATTTAATTAAAAGGAAATGTCAAATAGAAACATATTAACAAATTAACATATTCAACATAATCAGTTGATCAGACCGATCATCAGCGTACAAGCTAATTGTCAACAGAACCAAATCTGAATTCCTTCCGTATCATATATCCACATCAAAATACTTATATATTACATCACATCTAATGTATATCGTTATATTATATTTATATCGCACAATCTTTTACATCTATGCACTTCAAACAATTTCTTATTCTCAAAGAAAATGTCACCAACTGAAATTAAGTCCCTCGTCATTTATATTATAATTCTTAGTTCATTGATAATAAGTTATTTTCTTTAAAACATGATAAATTTAAAACTATATTATAAACTAAGGAAACTTACTAATGACTGCATCAGTCTGCAATAGGATCACGAGGTTCACATTAGTGTATGCATTTCATGCCGAATATGTAAGTACCTACATGAAAGATTCGCATTATGAAACATAGTTTATTGTTATGAATCTGATCTATCTCTACGAATTGTTATTATAAATAAAATATTTTACATTGAACGAGGCGTACCGTAGTAATAATATTTAAATATTATTTAAGTTATTTTGTTATAAATCTTACTAGAAAATTATTTTAGTCTTATTTGTACATTTATTACATTGATATATATATTTATATATTATTAAAACAGGAACGTAATTGTATGTATTTAAACAAACAAATGATTCACAAATATAAGCGGGTGAAGCCGCGAGCTGGTCGCTAGTTTTTATAACAGAAAGAAAACAAAGTAACTACACGAAATAATTACAATGCTTTACGATTCGTGATAATTCACATTCAAGGTAATGCTTAATAACGCAGATTTCAATAGCAGATTCTTATACATTTCTTGAGACCTTTTTTATTTAGTTTTCCTAGCCATTTTGATTAAGTGATTTTTTTTATTGATTGTTTTGTGTTTTTTTGTTTTCCTACCATCCATATTTTCATTTAGAACTATTTATCCTTCATTATTTTCTTTTCTTGTTTCTTTATTCTCTTCTTTATTTTTCTTTTCTTTTTGTTCAATTTCTCAAAAAAAAAGAATTTCTTTATTGTATATATTTTAATATATTAATTTTATAATTTTCCGAGACGAAACTGTTTGCAGGCCTGCATACCGCCTGGCAGGGAGGGTTGCCATGTTAAGGTTAGGTGTTTGGGATGTCTAAAGAAATAAGAAACACTGCTCTTCATGAATAACCATTTAATACTGAGCTTAATTAGTAAGATGTATGATTTATTAGCATACACATACATATATGAGTAATCATACTCTACATAGTAAATAACATCATAGGCTCTCATCATAAGCTATACCCGTCAACACAAATCGCTATTGAATTTGAATTGCTGGAGGATTTGAATCCCAATATCATCGATCTACATCATATTTATTTATTTATAAGGTCCACCAACAGAATAAACACAGTACGTTAATATAAAGTAATTATAAAAATAGTATAGATACGTTATAATTTTAAAAATATTAAGAAAAATGTAAATAAACAAAAAAATATACGCTAATAGTATACTTTTTTGTTTAATTAACATTTTTCTTAATATCTTTAAAATTACTTTTAAACAAAATTTTATTATTACATGAGAAAGAGAAAAAAAAAACAAACTAATGGGATTTAACAACACATAAGAGCTATAGCGGAATTGTGCTTAAGATGACATACTTTTTGTTTCAAATATTTGAAATAAATGAAGTTATGTGAGATCAGTATATTGCGCATATTATCATATATATCATAATCAACGAAAATGTTTTAGTTTCAGAACAATGAAAGCAATATAAAATTAAAAAAACATACATAAATCGCACTTAGGTCGACCAGTGTAAGACGACATACCCATAGGGTAAGATGACATAGTGTGTCATCTTACACTTTTAACGTATGTCGTAAGACGACATCATTATTTCTCGTCTTTATCTTCCACGTCTTCATAAGCGTAAGGATCGTCGAAATCTCCATCGTCATCCAAATTTACACGCTTTATTTTCTTTCGACCTCGTGTGGATATGTATTTCTTAGAGGAAGTGGCCACGTCGTTACTTTTCTTAAGATCCACATCAACTGAGACAACCTCCTTCCTTTGTATTTGACTTTCTGTAACTTTGTATTTTTTGGGCAGTGGCTTAGACTTCACGTCAACGTTTTTAAAAATAACATGTATAGTTTGCTTCTGCTCTGTTAAGGGATTACGAAAACATGAACTATTTGTCAATCTGCGTTTACCTTCCGTTATAATGAATCTGAATACTAGCGACATTTACAGACACTCTCTAAAACGTCATAAGCTCGCACTTACGGTAAATATTGAAGTCAATATTGGTAGTGTGTCATCTTATCTTCGTATGCCATCTGAAGCACAATTCCCCTACATATAAACAAAACAAGAAACATTACAACTGAACAACAAATTAACGGACCGAAATAATGGAAAATAAAATATAACAATATAATAATAAAAAGTAAGAGACAAACAAGCAAAAACAAGAGAGTGAGTCAAGAGCCTTGTATGCATTTGCATTTTTCGTCTATAAGTTGTTGTGAAAAATTCAGTCTACACCCAAACTGCACGGTCTTCCAGTCGGACCTTTACGCATTACTAGCAATATAAATAAGTTGTAACAAGCGTATAAAAATTTCGACGTAGCTTGATGAGAGCGGCTCAGTGGTCAGAGCGCTTGGTCGGTTTCCAGAAGGGGCGGAATCGAGTACCGCTACGTTCAATTTTTTATATGTTTTCTAAATAAGTATTTTTCTTTCCTACGTATGAAATAACACTACAAAAACCGTTAAAAATATTTGACAAATAGCATAGCATAGCAAGAATTATCGTCTGGCAAGAGAGAACTCTTGCCAGACGATAATTCTTAGAGTTTATCTTTGGGTAGCGGAAATTTGTAAAAATCTCCCTACAGAATTGCTAACAACATAAATAAATTGTAACAAGCGTATAAAAATTTCGACGTATCTTGATGAGAACGGATGGCTTAGTGGTCAGAGCGCCTGGTCGTTTTCAGAAGCACGGGTTCGAGTCCCACTACGTTCAATTTTTTATACGTTTTCAAAATTATTATTTATCTTTCCTAAGTGTGGAATAACACTTTAAAAACTGTTAAAATAATATTAACATTCTTGTGAAGTGAAAATGTTGTTAATTACAAAAAACGTAAGTTATTATTCTTGTTAGCTGTTATCACTGGTGTTTCGAAATAAAGGATATTTCTTGCATAAATTTAGCATAAACTTAAATAAATAATTAAAGTACATAGTATTTATTATTTTATATCTAAGTACATACTAGGTACAGGATTTTACTAGTCTCTATATATATATATATATATATATATATATATATATATATATATAGAGACTAGTAAAATCCTGTACCTAGTATGTACTTAGATATAAAATAATAAATACTATGTACTTTAATTATTTATTTAAGTTTATGCTAAATTTATGCAAGAAATATCCTTTATTTCGAAACACCAGTGATAACAGCTAACAAGAATAATAACTTACGTTTTTTGTAATTAACAACATTTTCACTTCACAAGAATGTTAATATTATTTTAACAGTTTTTAAAGTGTTATTCCACACTTAGGAAAGATAAATAATAATTTTGAAAACGTATAAAAAATTGAACGTAGTGGGACTCGAACCCGTGCTTCTGAAAACGACCAGGCGCTCTGACCACTAAGCCATCCGTTCTCATCAAGATACGTCGAAATTTTTATACGCTTGTTACAATTTATTTATGTTGTTAGCAATTCTGTAGGGAGATTTTTACAAATTTCCGCTACCCAAAGATAAACTCTAAGAATTATCGTCTGGCAAGAGTTCTCTCTTGCCAGACGATAATTCTTGCTATGCTATGCTATTTGTCAAATATTTTTAACGGTTTTTGTAGTGTTATTTCATACGTAGGAAAGAAAAATACTTATTTAGAAAACATATAAAAAATTGAACGTAGCGGTACTCGATTCCGCCCCTTCTGGAAACCGACCAAGCGCTCTGACCACTGAGCCGCTCTCATCAAGCTACGTCGAAATTTTTATACGCTTGTTACAACTTATTTATATTGCTAGTAATGCGTAAAGGTCCGACTGGAAGACCGTGCAGTTTGGGTGTAGACTGAATTTTTCACAACAACTTATAGACGAAAAATGCAAATGCATACAAGGCTCTTGACTCACTCTCTTGTTTTTGCTTGTTTGTCTCTTACTTTTTATTATTATATTGTTATATTTTATTTTCCATTATTTCGGTCCGTTAATTTGTTGTTCAGTTGTAATGTTTCTTGTTTTGTTTATATGTAGGGGAATTGTGCTTCAGATGGCATACGAAGATAAGATGACACACTACCAATATTGACTTCAATATTTACCGTAAGTGCGAGCTTATGACGTTTTAGAGAGTGTCTGTAAATGTCGCTAGTATTCAGATTCATTATAACGGAAGGTAAACGCAGATTGACAAATAGTTCATGTTTTCGTAATCCCTTAACAGAGCAGAAGCAAACTATACATGTTATTTTTAAAAACGTTGACGTGAAGTCTAAGCCACTGCCCAAAAAATACAAAGTTACAGAAAGTCAAATACAAAGGAAGGAGGTTGTCTCAGTTGATGTGGATCTTAAGAAAAGTAACGACGTGGCCACTTCCTCTAAGAAATACATATCCACACGAGGTCGAAAGAAAATAAAGCGTGTAAATTTGGATGACGATGGAGATTTCGACGATCCTTACGCTTATGAAGACGTGGAAGATAAAGACGAGAAATAATGATGTCGTCTTACGACATACGTTAAAAGTGTAAGATGACACACTATGTCATCTTACCCTATGGGTATGTCGTCTTACACTGGTCGACCTAAGTGCGATTTATGTATGTTTTTTTAATTTTATATTGCTTTCATTGTTCTGAAACTAAAACATTTTCGTTGATTATGATATATATGATAATATGCGCAATATACTGATCTCACATAACTTCATTTATTTCAAATATTTGAAACAAAAAGTATGTCATCTTAAGCACAATTCCGCTATAGCTCTTATGTGTTGTTAAATCCCATTAGTTTGTTTTTTTTTTCTCTTTCTCATGTAATAATAAAATTTTGTTTAAAAGTAATTTTAAAGATATTAAGAAAAATGTTAATTAAACAAAAAAGTATACTATTAGCGTATATTTTTTTGTTTATTTACATTTTTCTTAATATTTTTAAAATTATAACGTATCTATACTATTTTTATAATTACTTTATATTAACGTACTGTGTTTATTCTGTTGGTGGACCTTATAAATAAATAAATATGATGTAGATCGATGATATTGGGATTCAAATCCTCCAGCAATTCAAATTCAATAGCGATTTGTGTTGACGGGTATAGCTTATGATGAGAGCCTATGATGTTATTTACTATGTAGAGTATGATTACTCATATATGTATGTGTATGCTAATAAATCATACATCTTACTAATTAAGCTCAGTATTAAATGGTTATTCATGAAGAGCAGTGTTTCTTATTTCTTTAGACATCCCAAACACCTAACCTTAACATGGCAACCCTCCCTGCCAGGCGGTATGCAGGCCTGCAAACAGTTTCGTCTCGGAAAATTATAAAATTAATATATTAAAATATATACAATAAAGAAATTCTTTTTTTTTGAGAAATTGAACAAAAAGAAAAGAAAAATAAAGAAGAGAATAAAGAAACAAGAAAAGAAAATAATGAAGGATAAATAGTTCTAAATGAAAATATGGATGGTAGGAAAACAAAAAAACACAAAACAATCAATAAAAAAAATCACTTAATCAAAATGGCTAGGAAAACTAAATAAAAAAGGTCTCAAGAAATGTATAAGAATCTGCTATTGAAATCTGCGTTATTAAGCATTACCTTGAATGTGAATTATCACGAATCGTAAAGCATTGTAATTATTTCGTGTAGTTACTTTGTTTTCTTTCTGTTATAAAAACTAGCGACCAGCTCGCGGCTTCACCCGCTTATATTTGTGAATCATTTGTTTGTTTAAATACATACAATTACGTTCCTGTTTTAATAATATATAAATATATATATCAATGTAATAAATGTACAAATAAGACTAAAATAATTTTCTAGTAAGATTTATAACAAAATAACTTAAATAATATTTAAATATTATTACTACGGTACGCCTCGTTCAATGTAAAATATTTTATTTATAATAACAATTCGTAGAGATAGATCAGATTCATAACAATAAACTATGTTTCATAATGCGAATCTTTCATGTAGGTACTTACATATTCGGCATGAAATGCATACACTAATGTGAACCTCGTGATCCTATTGCAGACTGATGCAGTCATTAGTAAGTTTCCTTAGTTTATAATATAGTTTTAAATTTATCATGTTTTAAAGAAAATAACTTATTATCAATGAACTAAGAATTATAATATAAATGACGAGGGACTTAATTTCAGTTGGTGACATTTTCTTTGAGAATAAGAAATTGTTTGAAGTGCATAGATGTAAAAGATTGTGCGATATAAATATAATATAACGATATACATTAGATGTGATGTAATATATAAGTATTTTGATGTGGATATATGATACGGAAGGAATTCAGATTTGGTTCTGTTGACAATTAGCTTGTACGCTGATGATCGGTCTGATCAACTGATTATGTTGAATATGTTAATTTGTTAATATGTTTCTATTTGACATTTCCTTTTAATTAAATAAGAGAGAGAATAGAGAATTACTGACGCAATTAACTAAAATAAATTAATCATGAAAATAATTAATATAATAAGTATTATAATAAGTTTAGCTCTGCGTGCCTGTTTTTTTCGATTAAGGTAAATGGCCTAAAGTTCGTCCTAGTACGTTATTTCGTTAGCTCTGGTTCAGGCAAGAATAAAATCAATTTAAGTATTATTTACGTAAACTATATTTGTAAAAAATCTTTATAATTCCAACTATCTGTAAAATAAGTAACAATATTTTGATGACAAAATTGGGCGTATAGCGACATTTAAAACGTAGAGTTGACTATGAACTGCAGTGTAACGTGTTTATGTTGCTTACCACCGTAAGAATAGTATTAATAAGTAATTCTTAAGGTTGTAGAAAGAAGTAAGTTTAAAAAAAAACTTTGAATATATGTTTTTATGTATGCTATAAAAAATATTTATAATGTGGCCCCTAGTTCGTGTTATTACCGAATTAAGGTACATCCTACATACTTTTTTATAAATTTATATTTATAAAACAATTGAAATAATTTAAAGCTTGTCTTGTTCTCTTAGTAAAGATTTTTTTATTTATGCAAGTATATACTAAATACAAAATGGAATGGAATGGAGATCGAACCTACAACCAGTCGGTTTTACAATCACACTTTGTGCCGCTGCGCCACGACTGGCTTCATCGTTTTATGTTTGTGGAAGTAATTATTAGTAAGTAAGTACTAAGTAAGTAGTAAGTAATTAGTAAGTAGTAAGTTCCTAAATTTATTTTAAAGAGATGACATTAAATTGACATAGCTAGCTTTAATTTAACTGAGACTTGAATTTGTTTGAGCTCTTTTTTTTATAAAAAAATATATAAAAGCTCAAAAATCTAAGTTCAGTGTAGTTTTGAAATCTGAGCATTTATAATTTGTAAACTATAATTTTTTTCATGTCGTTAAGCTGATTTCACACATTTTTTTTATTAACGTATTTATAACAATCAATTTTTTTTATGTTTATGTTTTATTATTCTAAATTAACTTTACTCGTGGGGTAAAAATCTTATCCCGAAACAGGAAACACAAGTTCACGAACTTAAAAACAGAGCTAAATTTTATCACGAATAAGCGTTCAAACAAGAGGTCCACAAATAAATCAATATAAAAATTCATCTTAAACCACATAAATTTTGTCAGTAATTCTTATATTAAATTACTGACAAAATTTGCAAGTTTATATAACGTTTATTAATTATATAACGTTTATTAACGTTTATTAACATTTAAAATGGTTTAGTTGTAAGAGTCTTAAGATGCCGAAACAGAGGACACTTACCTTATGTTGTACGCAAGTCCTCTGCGTGAGAATAATGGTGCAATAGGTCTTAACACTAAGAGACTCAAGAGACTTAATGAAAATATAGTTTAAAAAAGGAAAAAAACAATGAATGTTGTAATGCACGTTGATTTTTTTGATCGTGCTGAATGCGAGACATCTGTGTGGGAGTAACGATGTAAAGAGTTAAAGAAAAATAATAATTAAAAATTTACGTTTAAGAGGCTCTCCTATAGGCTCTCCTATATTATAACCCCCAAATAAATTAATAAATAAAAATGTGTTATTACACTGTAAAATAAAACTGTTAAAAATGTGTTGGCACACCAGGGTTTGAATGAAACAAGATGTGTAAAACTACTATAAACTTATAAAGTAGAATATATTTGTGACATGATAAATAACTAGTTAATTAAATACGTGTTGTATTGACGAAAATAATAAATTATAAAGATTTGATTTCCGAATTGACCAATCGAATTTAATATAAGTTTGATTTTTATTTATAGTTAATAATAGAAATAAAAATATCTATATTTTTTATATAATCTTGTGCGTTTATATATTCGTCTATAATGTATATATTTTTTAATTAACTTTATTATAAGCTTATTTTATGTTAAAGTTGTTGTTGCAAGTACCAAGGTTTTGTCAAAAAAAATAACATATCATTTTATAAAACACTGATATACAATCTATAAATATATTATTAATTATTGTTAAAAAATTTAAATTTCTTTGTGACCTTAATTAACAATACGGTTTAAAAAAGTTGCCAAAAAACATAATACTAATAATGAAACGTAAATGAAACTATCTTAGTTTCATCGGTTACAAAAGTTGCAACATGAAGCACGAGAGAATTTAATTTATAGTAAACAGTGTACAAAGTTTTGGTACGATAAATATGTAAACACAATTATAAAATTGGTGATATGATTTTACTTAAGAAATAAAACATTACAAATTTATTTCATCCTTTCTATATTGGCCCATTTCAAATCGTAGAAATCTATACTTATAATAAATCTGTAGAAAAGTCGTTTCTGTATATTGAAAATATTTAAAAAAAAATTAGCCAGGGTGTTAAAGGATAACTAACAGAAT
>DWAN01004974.1:0-11649 GCA_018230445.1 Heliconius hewitsoni
TGAGTTCTGCCACTTAACACGCAATGCCTCCGGAATTCGGCAGAAAGTGGGAAACAGAGTGTCTTTCACTACATTCCCTCTGCCTACCCTGCAGTGCGCGGGATACAGCGTGAAGCTGATTTTTTTTTTTTATTATAAACAATTTATTTAGATATAATAGTTAAACTGTCTTAAAGTATAAAAAAACATATTTATTTACTTACCTTTCATTAGGTGACCACTGGATGTCTTCAACAGAACTAGTGTGACCAACTAGTGGTCGCTGATCCACAGTCCAAGTGCCACCCTCATTCGGCTTCCATATATGAATGTCTCTTCTACAATCACCAGTTGCTAATACCTAATGAAATAAATTGAAATAGCATTTTAAGATTGCAATGGCACAGTGGCACCATGTCTGTGTAGAAAAATGAAGGTTTGGATTTGAATTGCACTTGGGGGAATGAGTTACATATTCATTGCTCCAAGATAAAGTACAGTATCAGGTTCAGCCACTCAATATGAAATATCTCAAAATTAGGCAGTGTGTGTTGTTATTGTAAGAACACAAGATTCTCTCTGTACAGGACAGTACATGGCATAAAGCTATAAAAAATACACAAGAAAATGCCTCAAATCAATTAAAATACTAACACCTTGTTCTGTAGGACACCAATCCATACCGAATCCTTCTTGTTGGTGTCCATTAAAGGAGTACAATGGCTTCACAGGATTATTTACTGTATCAAGATTATATCTCTCCAGCAGTGTAGGTTCATCTACAGCTTGTAATTGTTGTGTAATATTCCAAATATCTACTCTACCCAATTCTGACCAACTGGCTGCTAATACAGAATTCTTGAAATTTGTTGCCTGCAATAAAAATGTATATACAATATACATTATACTAAATTTGTTCTTTTTTAATTCTAAATCCCTCATAATCTATACATTCCGATGAAGAAAGAGTTATTCATAATAAATTAACCTACTATATGTGCAACCTGTATTACCTCAGTAACTTATAACATAGTACTTGTACACCATGTAGATGAATTTGCAGTAAAAGCTTTAAGTGAAAAGCTTTTGAAATTTTTTAAATGAAAAGAATTTGCAGAAAAAGCTTTAAATGAAAAGCTTTTGATTTTTTTCCATTAAAAACCTATAGTTATAGTTAGTAAATAGTTATAGCATTGCATGTTAGCTTATTAAGCTATCATGCAATGCTATAACTATAGTATACCTGACAATACATAATAATACTTTCCCAAGGAGAATAAATTTTAAAAGAAGCATTATAATATAATTTAATTTTAAATTTACATACTCTTATCCTATTAACACATCCTTGATGTTTTATAAATGCAAATGTCATTTGTGGTTTCATTTCTTCATCTTCGTCTTCATCATCATCATCCTCCTCGTCTTCATTTTCTGACGCTTCTTCGTCATCGGCCTTTGATGTTGGATTTAAATTTGACATTTTGACCACTAAAACACTACAAAACATTTATTTAAAAAAGGTATACAAATAATTTATATCAAAATTACAGTAGAAATAGTAATACACTTACTTATTTAGTTGTGCGCTCGATGCTTGAGTACCAGCAACTAAGTAGGCTGTCATTGGAAATTGACACCGATCATTTCCTAAGTTGTCCGGTATAATATCAAAACTAAGACATGGGGCTCCAGTTTGTGCCTGATGTAGCATAACATACGCTGATTGATCGCATACCAAATGCTCATCTTCTTTCAATGGTTGATCTGGAAGATATGTTTTGGGGCCGGCGTCTTCATCATCACTTGCTTCTTCCTCCATGTCTTCATCATCACTCTCACCCATACTTTCTTCCATTTGGTCCTCGGGGTCGTTTGACATTTTTATTCTGAATTGTAGTTCTTAATAAATTAATTATTAACAGTAATGTGTAAGCACAACATAGACGAACACACGTGCAATATATTTTAAAAATTAAATGTCAATTGTCAATTATCAATGTGACAATTAATTTTAAATTTTTGTGGTCACAGATTCCTCACAACTTAGACATCACAGTCGGACTTAATAGTCCTAGTTTGCCTAGTCTTTGTTAGCTAAGTTTGCTATTTATATGACTACTTTTGTTAACACACGCTTAGGTTAACGAATATTTAAGTTTTATCATTGGCAAAATAATTTTGTGCTAAGTTTAGCACAAAATGTTTAGCTTTAATAGATTTTGAGCGTCAGTTGGCATACACAAAATTCATTAAAAAACTGAACTGAGAGTCAGGCTGAAATCCAAGCCAGTACAACTTTATCTTACTTTCTTTATTCTCTGCTTATCTAAAAACCATAAAATAATCAACGTGTCCACGACATGAATATACACGGATTCGAAGGTAAAAATGCGATGTAATCATCGTAAAGGTAATTAAAGCGTCTCAACGATGATCTGGCTAAATATCTCTGAAATTCAAAGATGAACTCTATAGAGTATGGATGTTCTTTGTAAAAATTAAAAAAATCAAATCTGCCTATCCCGCACACAGCAGGGTAGGGGACGGGCGCGAGTAGCTCGCTCCTGAACAAAAAGTACGTTAGGCCCAGTTGTGCCGATCCGCAAAAGTGCCATGAGATAGGACTGGCCTCGTCTTACTTATTGTAATCGGGTTTCAAATGATATTTTTACAATTTATGTCTCCGGTC
Source organism: Heliconius hewitsoni (assembly GCA_018230445.1). Classification (NCBI taxonomy): domain Eukaryota; kingdom Metazoa; phylum Arthropoda; class Insecta; order Lepidoptera; family Nymphalidae; genus Heliconius; species Heliconius hewitsoni. The sequence goes on from DWAN01004974.1 coordinate 2,672, forward strand.
AGAATGAGTCTTCCATATTACAGAGTAGACGAATCTTGCCAGATCCTTTAATATGGAGGGAGAATAGACGTTTCTATGTTTTCGAGTACCACAGGTAGGACTAATGGAACACTGTGGAACGTCCTTTTATAATAAATGAGAGTGCCTCCGCGTCTAACGGCGAGTCTGTCGTTACGTATTAGTCAATATTTTTAAAGTTTTAGAAATGACTCCTGTATGCACAGGATATCAAGTTGATGCGCGGTAGTAAAATCGTGAATTAGGTTACGATGATCGCGAAGTCGCAAATGCCTGCGGCGAGGGGCCCGGGGCCACCCGCGTTAGTTTGCTTGGATAATCCCCAGTTCTATGACCTCCTAGGCATAGTGTGTATTTTAGTGTGTGTGTGTGTGTGCGGGCGTGCGTTCGTGTTTGTGTGTTCATGTATGTAATTAATTTTTTTTCCGGACAGTCATAATTCATATCTATTAGCCACTTGGTAAGAGCTTTTTTAGTTTTCAGTTTAGTCATGCTATAAAATAATTACTTTGCGTTTATTTTATTATATAAAAAGTTGCCAAGAAAAGGATAAAACAAAAATTTGGTTCTATGAATAGTTGTAGGGCATACAGTACCTTTTCTACGTTAAGTGATAATTATTTTGGGTTATAAGTTAAGTTTGTGTGTTTTGAAATTGAACATGTAGGTTTGTGTTTATTTTATTTTTAGGGTAATTGTTAACAGATTTTTTCTCTAATCGTATGCCCATAGACATGGGCCAAAACGTTGTCGAAACGATAATAGCCCTAGTATTTGTTCTATTCACACCATAGAATGTATGTCAATAAATACACCATGTGGGGCCACATTTACCTAAATTTTATATTTTTGTAGTTTATGATATAGATGAACATAAATCACTATTGTTTTATAGTGAATCTATAAGGTAGTATTAACTCTTAAAATTATTTAATATAAATCTTTTTATTATTAAAGTTGGGGACATAAAACTGCTTCTATTGACCCCATCACACCGTATTCTTTAATTTTTTTATTTACGTTATCGGCAAATTGTCAAATTAAATATCTTAGGTTAAGTTTATTATTTTTCAGTGTCCTTAGTAGTAAATAAACATTTATTGGAAATCTTTATTAATTACATGATTATGATAATGATTTAGTAAGTATTGAACAAAATTAACGAAAATGGCTTTACGTAGTCTAAATCTTTTGAGAAATCTTAGATATACCAGTGCAATATTTCGTAACTTATCATCAACCGTAGCACCAATTGATAATGGAGCGTTTAATTGGAAAAAGTTCAAGACGGAAGATGATATAACATATTTGGAGGATCCTGATTCTTTTGGAACATTATCAAAAAGTGCAAAAATAACTGATAAGTTAGAAGATGATGGAGACATTAAGGAAGAAAGTTATTTAAAAAATATACCTCTTAAGTCTCAACAATTAACTATTAAACAATACGCAGATTTAATTAAACAATACTTAAAGTTTAAAAGAATAAAGGAAGCTATAGATATATTGGAAGTTAGAATGTTACAAGAAGACAGAGTTAAACCTGAAAATTATATTTACAATATATTAATTGGTGCTTGTGCTGAAGTTGGATATACCAAAAAAGCCTTTAAATTATTTAATGACATGAAAAGAAGGGCTTTAAAACCTACTGGGGATACATACACATGTTTATTTGAGGCATGTATGAATAGTCCATGGCCTACCTATGGATTAAAAATGGCTACACATTTAAGAAATACAATGATTGAGAAAGGTATAGAACCAAATATTACCAATTATAATGTAATGATAAAAACCTTTGGTAGATGTTTAGATTTAAACACAGCTTTTAAGATTGTGGATGAAATGACATCAAAGAAAATTAAAATAAGAGTCCATACATTTAATCATTTATTGCATGCATGTATTAGTAATAAAGAAATTGGTTTAAAACATGCTCTGGTGGTTTGGAGGAAAATGTTAAAACTGAGAGAAAGGCCAAATATTTATTCATTTAATCTTATATTACGCTGTGCAAAGGAATGTAATGTAGGAAGTAAAGAGGATATGCTTGAAGTAATAAGTGCAATACAAGAACACAATATGTTATTAAACTCAGTACCAATTGTACAAATTGAAAATTCACAAGCATTATTAGACACAAATATATCTAAAGATATAGAGGTTAGACAAGATCCACTGTTAATTGCATCTAATGAAAATTCTAATGAAAATGAATTATTGACAAGTAAAGAAAGTCATAATAAGACAAATAGTTTAGAAAATGATTGCAGCACATTAGAGACAGTTAATAGTATTGAATTTGTAGATAACTTAAACAGACCTGCAGCCATAGTGAAAGAAAGATCTGTGCCCAATTTACTCTCAAAAGTTGTACAAATTGACCAAGTTATGGCTTTTCAAGACATAGAAACATCTCAAGACAAATTTGCTATAATAGGAGGTCAAGAGGATTTTCTTAAAGAAATGGAAGCATGGAATGTGAAACCGGATGTTAAAATTTTTACTCAAATGTTGCCACTAATTGACAATAATACAGAAGCAGAAAATAAACTTCTTGAAAGTATGAAAACTTTAAAAGTAAAAGGGGATATTGAGTTCTATAACATGTTAATAAAGAAACGTTGCTTGAGACATGATTATGATAATGCTTTAGTAAGTATATGAAATATGAATCAATCAATATATAAATCAATTATATTTTTTGCTTTACCTTCTGTGCTATAAATAAAATAATCTTTTTTAGGAAGTGAGAAGTTGTATTGATAAAGAAAATAAACTTCGTAAAACTCATCCCTTAAATAAGAAAAATATATTAAAACCCAACATTATGACATATGGGGTTTTGGCTATGGCATGTAGCACAAGAGCAAAAGCAGATGATTTACTCAATGAAATGAAAGAAAAGCAACTTAAGTGAGATGTTTATACACATTTAATCCTTCATATTGTTCAACATTGTTTGTTTATTTTTTTTTGCCAATTATAGCAAAATTGCCCATGAGAGTGATAACTCTAAATGTCGCTCTATCTTGTTATTATAGGGAGGAAAATAAAAACGATTCATTCCCCACAGTGAGTTCCCACTACCCCTGTGAATCCACAACAGTGCTTTGCCACTGTGCCAAAACAGTATCTATTCATCTTATTTTCTTGTTGTATTTATACTGGTTTATATCACTTTATCAGAGTGGAAAAGGAATAGGAAAAATGGAGTGCAGATCAAGCCCACAACGATTTTATATGTAGTCAGAAGCTATCATACCTAGCCACATAGGCCAATTTAGCCAAGTAATTAATACTATGAAGTGTGCTTTTTCTTCATATATATAAAAAAAAGAAATAAGAAATAGTTGCCTGTTATTGGTTATTGTATACAAAATATTATTTTCAGGGTTAATATAGAGATTTTAGGAACTTTATTAAAAAATGGCATTAGACAAATTCAATTTGGATATATACTACACATAATGGAAGTTGTTAAGCAAGAACATTTAAAAGTTAATGATGTTTTTATAAAGCATCTTGAGGCTTTCAATGATAAATGCTTGAATATTTTAGAAAAGGTATTTTTTTTATATTTACATGATATAAAGTTTAAAGTTGTATATAAATAAACCTGTTATTTCAGTAAATTTTTGTAAAATATAGAAATAAAAAACAACACGACAGCCTTGTCCACGACGACGACGACGCTTCGAACGAAGTACAACTGTTAAAGTTGAGAAACTCAAGTTGTCAGGCATATGTATTCATTTTGTATGAAATGAAATACAAATATAAGTTTGTAATATTTTTTTCTATAAATACCTATAAATTTTCATTTTTAAATTTTTTCTTGAATTGTATTGTAAGTTCTTATGACATGTTAAATTTCATAACTGTAGGTCCTCGGGAAGTGTCCTATAGGTTATTATTTCCCTGCGAATTTCATACAAATTCAGCAAAATGCTTTTGATTGCTTTGACTCACCTCCACGCTGTAATCCGTAAACAGCAGGGGAGGCAGAAGGAAACTAATGTTAAGATACTACGTTTCCTACGAATTCTGGAGGCATAGAGTGCTGAGTGGCGGAGCTCAACGCCGTGCTTTGCCTCGATTCCAGAGCGAAGAAATGGAAATATAAATATTTCATTTTCTCGAAAAGGGACCAAACCCCCAGCTAGTTTCATTTACAGTCACACTTTGTGCTCCTGCACAACAACTGGCCTCAACTTTGACTTAGTAGGTTAATTTATACTGTGCTTCAAGGGACCATGTATCTCAATGTTTGATATTAAATTCAACCTAACACTTTTTATGGAATCTCGATTAAAATGATCTTGACTGACGGACAACAAAGTATTGTTGGTATAAGGATGCCGTTTTTACCTTTTGAGGTATGGAACCCTAAAAAGCGTATAATATTTAACACCTCTACAAACCACCAAGCACTATGTCTACTGTGTTTAATACCATTTGCTTATTACAACATTAATAAATCATTTATTGTTTGTTGCAGAACAATTTAGAAAACCGAGACAGTCCTATATTTTCAGCTGCTTATAAACGGTTTAACAATATATACAATAAATGGTTAGAGGAAATAAACGTAAATGAAGCTTTGAAGCAAGAACATCCTTGGAAACAATTCATGGAAAACCAGCCAACTCCTGTTCAAAGGGAAACCATTAAAATTGTGGAACCCAAAAAATTTTATAAGAGAAATCGCAAATTTGTACCTTATGCAACAAAAATTTAAATAAAAATTTTGTACTATATTTATATTTTTTAATTTGAAAAAATTGTGGTTACAAAGATTTTTTGCTAATAACATAGATTTAAATTTTAATATGGTGTAGTTTCCTGTTGAGCTCTTCGAATTTGAGAAGCTTGCGGATGAAGAAGTCGCCGTAGCGGTGAGCCACTTTCGTATCCGCGATATGAATCATGTCATTGTCAATGTAGAAGTCCAGCTGAAATACGATTGATTATATTATATAATATTAGCATAAATATTTAAATATTAAATAGCATTCACTAGGTAGGTACAATCTACATCTAATTATGATTTTTTTTTCAACAAAACTAAGCCAGTGAATATTTCATAAATATAAACATTGCCATAAATATTATTTAAACCGGAAATACTTATTTAGAAGACGTATAAAAATTTGAAAATCTGGTCAGTTTCTAGGAGGTGCGGGTTCGAGTCTCGCTACGTTTAAAATTTTAATACATTTTTTAAATAAGTATTTTTCTTTCCCAAGTGTGGAATAACAATTTAAAAATAAAATAAAGAGTGACCTCGGAGCCGCTCTGGAACTTCCCGTCGAGCCCGCTGGGCCCCTTGGTCCACACGACGTTCTTCATCTTGTGCTTGAAGCACAGCAGGTGGATGGCGAGCGCGGCCAGCTCGCGCGCCGCGTCGCGCTCGCCGCCGCGCGCCGCCGACATGAAGGCGGCCAGCTTGGCCAGCGGCAGCGTCGTGTACAGCTTCAGGTACGAGCGGATCGTGGGCAGCATCTTCTGCTGGCGCACCTCGTCCATGAAGACCTGCGTCTGGTGCTTGACGGCGTCGCGGCCGTAGTTGGAGCCGGGCTCGATGGGCGGCGGGCACGGCGACAGGAACTTGGGGCACGCGAACGTGAAGCAGCTCTCGAACTCGCCGAGGTCACCGTATTGCATTTTAAACATTTTCTCGTGATAATTCTTCTCACGGAGGACCTGGGGGTAGTAAAAAAAGTTAATACTGTTTTATATTTTGAAGTAATAGAAATTAATTCATAATTAATTATATTTATAATAAAATTTATTAAAAAATAATCTATGGATATTACATATATTATAATGTTTATTATCATGGCGCAGTGTCCACAAACTCTAACTGCAAACACAACTGGTTATGGATTCAATCCCTATTCAAGGAAATGGATTTTTTATTTAAATTTATATATCCATTTCTTGGCCCTAGTGTGGAGGCAAAAAGCGCATCGTTGAATTCCGCCACTGAACACTCAACGTCTCCAGATTTCTGCAGAAAATAGGGAACGAAGTGTCTTAATATTAGGTTAATAATATTAGGAATACAGCGTGAAGCTGATGTTATTTATTTCAACAACCACATTTAAGTTATAATAAGATACAACTAAATATTGATTATAATAAAATTCCTAGGTCAAAAGAGCGAAAAGAAGATGGAATGCGGTATTGAGTTCCACCATTACGCAACACACTATGTCTCCAAAATCGAGTAAATCGAAACAAATTATGAAGTGAAGACAATTTTTGCTGCATATCCTGCTATAGGCGAGATACAGCGTGACAGTAAACAAGAAAAAAAGTAAACCAACCAACCTGCTGTATAGACTCATCCACACACTGAGGATGTAAGACCAAGCATATCGCCAGAAGATGATACATTTGCTCAGTTTGCTTATTTATCTGGTCGTTTTGATAGGAGCGGGACGAGAACAACTGCTTCGTGCGTTGCATGTACAACAGAGCGGACGACAGCGTCCTGATGGCGTCCGCGTAGCGACGCATCATCATGTAAGCGAAGCCCACGTAGTAGGACGTGGATATCTGACACGCTGGCACGTGGGAATATTGAGATTTTTTGTGTAACTCAATGTTTTCGAGCACCTGTAGGGGATGAGTAAGTAGCTTTTAGTATCACTGCACGAACTGTACAAGAATTAGACGTGATCGTATACTTAATTTAAAAAAAATATCAAGATTCAAATCAAATAGTAATTGAAATATGAATAACAAACTCTCAAGTATATTTACCTTAATAGCTTGATAATAATCTCCAAGTAAAGAATGCAAGCGGAGCAATCCCACCAAGGAGAAGTAACCCAGCATTTTATAAAGGGAGTGGCGGCCAAATTCTCCAGCCACGGAGTCAGGGTCTCCACCAGTAGCGTATACCTGTCAATATAGTTATTTGAACTGATAACTATCATGAACAAATATATATAACTAACATGTTTCCAGTTTCTATACTACTAGAATTAAATGGATAAACTATGTAAACTTACAGAGTGTAACCTTTTTTACTAAGGTAATAAATGTCACATCACAGAATGTTTCGAAAATACATTTGATATTTTTTAGATACAGCTTCACGTTGTATCGCGGTTATAGCCGCCGCATTGCTCGTCGAGTGGCAGAGGTTAACACCGCGCTTTGATTATTACCAGGGAGAAAAAACAAAAATCGTTAAAAAAAGAAAAGTATGAATCAAACTCATCTCAACAGTCACACGCGTGTGGCTGTAAGCACGACAGGTTCGATTCCCACTCGAGGAAATTATATATTTAATATTTTCGCTTCGGTGTCGAGATAAAACGCGGCGTTGAGTCCCGCCACTCAACAGCCACTTGAGAATTCGGCGGAAAATGGGAATGGAGTGATTACAACAGGTTCCCTCTGCCTCTCTCTCTCTCTCTTAAATCGTGGTCTCGAATTCGGGCAGAAAGCTGATTGCAGAATGTCTTGACACTAAGTTTACTTTGCTAATATTTATAAAAAATAACGTATAAAGCTGAAAAAAAAGTATATCAATTCAAAATTTAGGTATTCAAAAGTAACAGATACACTACCTCCAACTGTCGCTTGATGTTAGATTTATCGACCAGTGAATGAAGAACATTGAGAATGCAAAGTACATTCCATGCCTTGTTCTCAGTATTCAAGTTTTCAATCTCCGCTTGGCTCAACTTGGAAGTGCGAGACCTAAACAACATTTAAAGAAATATTTAAATTTTTGCTTTACGCTGTATCCCGCACATAGCAAGGTATACGATGCAGATGGAAACAGGGAACCTAGTAAAAAGGCAGTAGGAGACATAAAGAAACTTCCATTCCCCACGTGTCGCTGAATTTCTGAGGCATTACGTGTTGAATAGCGGAACCTAACGCCGCGCATTGCAAACCTCGATACCAGAAAAAGAAAATGATAATATTCAATATTTCATTTTTCCGAGTGGGATACGAACCAACAACCATAGCGGTAAAAGTCGCACGCTTGTTCCCCTGCACCACAACAACCAAAAAAATATATATAATTCATTTACTAAAATTTAGAGGCCATTCATAAATTAACACAAATTACATGCTATTTTGTTCTTGTTTTTTTGTTTTGTTTTGTCTTGCAGCTGGTCACATTTATGACACCCACCGTTTTTGATGTGATATTTTGAGGTTTTACATCTAAAAACTATTAAATTAAAATTTGGGATTCCACTTCATCCCTTGCCACATCCCATATGACATTTTGTCCACTTTCTTAATATAAGATATATTATGAATAGCCCCTTATATAAATACACATTTAAATAACATACATAGTTAAATTTTACAATACAGAGTGAAATATTGTTTCTTTCAATTAATAAATTATATTTCTTTTTTTTTTCTGTGTCACTTCTATCAAAATTTTCTGTATTACATACCTATATTGAGCAAAAGACTGGAACTGATATACAAATTCATCAATCAGTTCCCACAACCACTGGTCAGGTAGCTCCAATGGGACAGGAGTTTCGGCTGATAAGATATAGTTGAATAAGTCACAGTAATTGTAGAATGAGAGGAATCTTTGCTCTGGCTTTGGACCCCCAGGCACACGAGCATAAATGTCACGGAAATAGAGCTCCTTGTACAGGATCATGAATACCTGCACAAAAATTAATCAAATTTATAATACAATACTACAGTAGAACAATGTTTAAATGTAGTAATTATGAGTTCAATCTCCATTCATAAAATGTATTAGTTTTTTTATGGGTGAGGTTTTAAGTTCTGTCACTCACAAACAAGACTTAAATTTAGGTGCAAAATATTAAAAAAACTTTTTGGCTTTTACTGCTACATTAGTTAAAGTGTAACACAAAATTTATTGTCTTACAAGAAAATAGTATGGATATATATATATATATATATATATATATATATATATATATATATATATA
>DWAN01004975.1:0-11649 GCA_018230445.1 Heliconius hewitsoni
GCGACGTGACTCTACCACACGTACTTTAGTCGCCTCTTACGACACCACCAGTACAGGATGATCCTATTCTAGGCCGGGATCACACGGCTAAAATGGATAACCTTACTTTTTAGGATTGTATAGTAGTCTATTATTGTGAACGATTTCGTTCTGCCCAGTCTTAGTGGTAGCAATTTCTAATTATAGAGTTTTAGTACATATTCACCAACACTGAATAGTTACAGTGTGGTTTTTTAACCTTTACGCCGTTGGTTCTTCAATGTTGAACTGGTAATATTAAAGTGTAAATGCAATACTTTACAATATAATAATAAAAATAAACCTACAAAAAACTAATTGTGTGCTAGAGCTAAAAGACATTTTAAAATAGGTTTTAGTTTAAATGAGAAAACGTTAAAACTCAGTATAAAAAAATATTTAGAGACAATATGTTTCTCATTTAATAAAAAATTTGTAAAATTAATAACTTAAATGTAAATATTTTACAATAGTATTTTTTTGCATTCAATGAATACAAACACTTACTGAACTGCCAACTAAGTTTAATTCAAATTTAAAATATTCTTTATTCAAATAGATCTTATAAGCACTTTTAAATCGAATGAACATATAGACAAAAAAAAAGCTACCACAGTTGCTCATTTCAAAGTATAAATAATATACATAATGTAAAAAATATATTATCTGGAAATGAATTAACTCGTGTGAGTATACGATACTCAACTTGGCTGGATAATGACTGGATAATCAACATCACCGATCCCTTGAAGCAATGACAGTTTTCCATAATTTTCCATCTTCTAACATTGTATTTATATATTTCTATATATTTTTAAATAAACAAATACCATTAAAATAAAAACTATCAATATATTAGATAATAGTATTAATAATTAAATGCGAATATTTTTTATATATCATATATATTGTAAGTACCTATATAATTAATATTAAATACTACTGTAACATAGTATTATTTTTTCAAATAACATTATTTTTTTAATGTTAAACCAATAACATTTTCAATTTATATCTTGAGTCTGAATCGATCGATCTCCAAGAGCTTTTTATTTAACGCTCCATTAGCGAAACGAACTCACATAGCACGTTCAACTAATATCTAACCAATACAGTCCAATCAATCAATCAGTTTCACGCTGTATCCCGCACACAGCAGGGTAGGCAGAGGGAATTTAGCGTTAACACACACTTCATTGTTTCGCTCTGGTGTCGAGGCAAAGCGCGGCGTCGTGTTCCAATGTCTTTGGAATTCGGCGGAAAGTAAGGAACGGAGTGTCTTAACCACTAGGTTCCCTGTACCTAAGCTGAAGTGTGTGAGATACAGCGTGAAGCTGATTGATATGAATAAATAAAATACCGAAACACATATTCTTTAAACTATCTATATAGCCAACTTTAGATATTTATCATTTGTATAGCATACGTTAGGTAAACCACATTAATTATTACGACCAGCGCACTATCAAATATTGATAGTGCGATAGTGTATACCTACTTCTCAGCAAATAATAATTATGTACATGCATATTTATATTTATAGAAACCTATATGCAAGGTACTATTTGTGTGAGAATTTTTATTATTATCTGTCTGTCAATATCTTTCGAAATATTTTTTATTCAAATACAGACAGACATCACAAATAGCAATCGTCAATTCGTCGTTATTGTTATATTTATTATAGTCTCTGTTAACTTATTAAAATTTTATATTATTAAATGGAGGGAAAAAGCAATCGGTATTTTATGCTGTTCGTATTTTTTTCCGTCTTCTTTTTTTTAAAAACCAGGAAAAAAGTTAAGTTATGAAATAACTACTAAATACACCGAGCAAAAGCTTAAAAATATACATTTAAAGTTTGTATAATACGTAATAGTATTTACTTATGGTAGTAGTCAATGGTAAATTAGTTAAATATAGAGGCCGTTGGTGCAGGGCAGTGGCGATTGCAAACGCGACGGTTGTGGGCTCGATTCCCACTTGGGAATCGAAATATTAAATAATTTTTATTTTCTCGCTTTTTTACGAGATCAGTTTCGCCACTCATTACACAATATCTCACGAATTCGGCTAAACGTATGGTACGGTAGTGTGTTAATGTAGAACGGAATATGAAAAACAAGTTAAACATTTAAAGAGCCCTAGGCAAATCAAGTTAAAACGTTTTCTCGTCACGACTGTTTGAGGAATATTGTAGTGTGTGAAATTATTGTCTTTGAATATGTTATATATAATATATTCCTTTTTAGTGTAATAACAACACTTTTAATTTTAGCGCCGGTGGTCTTGTTACGGCTGTGGCACCAGTGGTAATTCGAGGTAGCGGCATTTGGGTAGGCTGGCCCGGCATTCATTTAGACAACGCGAATGAGAAGATTCCCGAACCGGATCCTAATGACAAGACCCCTACCGCTGGACTGTTATCTAGTAAGGTGAATAACTTATAATATTTTGCTTTATATTCACATATGAATCACATTTAACAAGGCAATATCATTCATCGTGTACCCCGCAAATAGCAAGGCGGAATATGGGAACCTAGTGTTAATACCGTTCTTTAATATTGAAACACTTCTATTTCCCAGTTTTTGCTGAATATTTGTGGAATTGGGTGTGGAGTCCCGAAATTGTACCAGATTGAGTAAATGTAAATATTAAATATTTTATTCCCGCAGTTGGGAAGCGAACCCACAACCATCTTGTTTACAGTCACATTTTGTGCCCCTGTGCCACGACGGCCTCAATTTAAAAAAACAACAATATTGTTTTGTACATTTTGTGATAGCGAGGTACCACTGAGACCAAAATCTTCAGATTAAATGCGCAACATGCAACAAAAGCTAACCTAACTATAACAAGAAAATTTATATATGATAATAATTGCCATATTATTCTGCTTGGAAAATTTTTGCAATTTGCTTTAAATGATTGTAGGATTTGTTCATATTTTTATTCATTTATGTTTGTACTCATAATTCAAATGTAAGAAGATTTAACTAGTTCTCATTGTTGCGCTGAGATTAACGAAGAAGCATTTGGAACAACGAAGAAGCATTTGGAAACTTAATTTGTGCTCTCCTAATGATTATGAATTGATATTAGACTTTAAAATCTAAAAGAACTACTTACTTATGAAAAAATATCACTAACCTCTCATTATCTGTCATAGAAATATCCAGTGACGAAATAAAAAAAGCAGTAATTTTAATACCCAAAAATACGTAGGTATTTAACTGACTTAAATTGAATAATATTTCCGCCTTAATCGATGGAAACGTCTACTTAGGTTAAAAAATTAAATATATACTTAATAATTTAATTTAAAATTAAAGGAACAATACAAATAAAATATAGTAAGTGTTAACTTTTCAATAAGATCTTTTTTCGTAAAATCCTAATCATATAATGAATTATTGTAAACATAATCATAGTAAAAACTTATATATAAAAGTTATAGTTTTACTTTAAAGGATTGCCGAATAAATTAAGTATTTATCGTTGGTAAAATTATAGCACAGAAGCTCACTCTGCTAAGTACTTTAACGCTATTAGATTAGTGGTCTGACCTTGCGCACTCGTGGGAGACATGACAATACGATACAACAAATAATTACAACATGTTTACAATTTACGTAAACTTACTTGACGCTTCAACTTACATAATAACTTATTATTGTTATTGAATATATATCTAAGATGAACTTACAACTATTAACCTGTATCAGATAATCGAAAAAAAAAAATTTTTGTTCATATTTCATGTTGGTATACCTAATTCTTCATTAATAGAATCAATTATGAATATATAATATGAACTTTAATTATTATTATGAACTTAAATATTATTAATAATGTATAGCATGCTCAATATATCCAAAGTAGTTTTCTTTTATTTTTTCTCTTTACTCATTTATTTCATGTTTGGTTCTTGTTAAATATTATGTTATTTTTTTAAATATTATGTTATTTTATTTGTTTGTGAAAATTAGTTACATTATTATATGAAAGGACGACTACAAGGCGAGAGTTAATAGCTGCAACACAGTTTTATATTAATGCAGCTATTACCGATTTAAATTATTGTTATTCGTACATAACTAAATCTTAATTTAATAAATATTATTATCATATTAAATTTGAGTTTTTTTAGAATAATTGAAACAATATGGGATGATGCAGGGTCTTCTGATTCGGATTTTTAGACTACCAAAACCTAGGAAATGAAAGAAAACTGGAAAATTGGTAATTAGTTAATTTAACATATAGGTACATTCCTTTTGCTGTTTTTTTAGATTTAAACCAACACCGATAGATATTAGATTTAATAAACATATTTCATCAAACAAACAACATATTTACTACTATGACTATAAAAAATAACGACATTTCACTAATATTCCCTAATGGATTATTACATTATACATATATATTATAAAGCTATTGACCGAAAATGTTAATTATTCATTTATATTTAATTATCATATCAGTTCTTATATAACTGTCCATCTTATTAATCGGTCGGCAATAGGAAAATTACATAATTATAAAAATAAACAAAATTCGACTGCATAAAACTGAAAAAAATAAGCCAAACACATCACTAAAATTAACAATGGAGACAATCAATTTTACAGAGTTCTTTGTAAAGATGAAAAAATAAGTCCCAACTGTTAAACGTCTGTCAATCATTCATTTTGTTTTTTGATAATATTTTTTTAGTACATTTTTATACAGAGGCGTGCCATAGACGAGAACAGGCTGATGATGTATTGAAAATTAATAAAATTATTAAAATAGTTAAGTTTGCCGCCGCACTTGTCCCATATTTAGCGGGGCCAGAGACCTCAATTTTTAAATACTAAAGTTCCTACTTAGCTTAATTAAAATTTGTACCTAATTCATCTACCTATACTTCTATTAAAACTTATACTCTATAATAATTTGAAAAGTTTTGTACTGTTGTATATTTCCACGCTACGTATATAGCAATATGGAAAAGTTGTAAGAAGTGATAATTACTCAGACTATTATCAGATAAGTATGTTTAAAAGACCTCTGTTAAGATTTCAGCAAAAAAATTAAATCTCAATTTAATAATAAGTAGCTCTTGATTTTTTTTCAAAAAGTGTATTTAATATAAAACACCTAATAAAGTTAACATAATTATAAATGAAGGTTCTATAATACGAATGTATCTTCTTCTCTTTATGGAGAAAAAAATTATCACCGAACTCAATTATTAACCAATCTCAGATATTAGTTAGGTATTTATACGTAAATACGTAATATAATAATTGCAATACTGTATGAAGTATTAAAATAATACAAATATGCTTTTGTAGTGAATATTTGCCGCATGGACAACATAAAATGACATTGTAGCATAATGATATGATGGTTATCATAGAATAAAACAATCCTTGACTTGCATTTGTGTAATTTTTTTTAACACTTACCAGTGATTGTCATATGGCATTAATATAGTGTTCATTTTTATTTACAATTGAGCAAAGAATCCCAACAAGTTTTATATTTCTTGTATGGTTAAAGGTCTTGTGTTAACAGAGATTTTTTTTCAGATTCACGCTGTACCCCGCAGCAAGGTCGATTGAACCCACAACCAGTTTCGTTTACAGCCACACTTTGTGCCCCTCTACCACTGCTGGACTCAGAGAATAATTGTAGATAAAAAATTGTATGGTATAATGTTATGTGAAATCTATGCCTGAATAACCTAGAAACAAACCAATTATGTGTTTCTATCTTTATTTTAAGAAACGTTTACCGCTTCTAATTTATAACTAAATAATATTTATCTTTTTAATTGTAATAGTACATTGTGTTTACAGATTGTAGCAATTCACGCTGAACCAAAATTATTTGATAGCTACTACAATGGTTGCTGTAATGGAACATTCTGGCCGTTGTTCCACTCTATGCCTGATCGTGCCACTTTCATCGCAAACCACTGGCGGGCTTACATTAAGATTAACGAAGAATTTGCGGAAAAAACTATTCGTGCCCTAAAACTGCTAAAAGATAGTAAAGAGAAAAATGGTAATTCCCCGCCAATTATATGGGTACATGATTATCATCTCATGTTAGCAGCAAATTGGATTCGTCAGAAAGCCGAAGAAGATGAATTAAAGTTCAAACTAGCATTTTTCTTACATATTCCGTTTCCACCGTGGGACATTTTCAGACTTTTCCCATGGTCTGATGAGGTTTTACAGGGCATTTTAGGTGAGGTGCTTTTCATTTTAGATAAAAAATATGAAAGTTTACAATATATAATAACATCAAATAATAACAATCTTTTTTAAATATCAATCAAAATGTTCTTATTGTTACCCAGGTTGTGACATGGTCGGCTTCCATATAACGGACTACTGCTTGAACTTCATAGATTGTTGCCAAAGAAATCTAGGGTGTCGTGTTGACAGAAAAAATCTATTAGTTGAATTGGGTGGTCGCACTATTTGTGTCCGACCGTTACCCATAGGAGTTCCGTTCGATAGATTTGTAACACTGGCTCAAAACGCAAAACCAGTGATGTCAACGAGCCAAAAAGTGATACTCGGAGTCGATAGATTAGATTATACTAAAGGTCTGGTGCATCGTCTGAAAGCATTCGAAAGGCTACTAGAGAAACATCCTGAGCATATTGAGAAAGTGATACTATTACAAATATCAGTACCCTCTAGAACAGATGTAAAGGAATATCAAGATTTAAAAGAAGAAATGGATCAACTAGTTGGAAGAATTAACGGACGATTTACAACACCAAATTGGTCGCCTATTAGGTAATATTACGAAATACGACTCTACATAATTTACATAAAACCAAATTTAATGCATATAATGCATCCCATGAGTATATATGTAATTTTAACGTTTCAGTTATTTATTTCTATTTTATATTTTTTTCATTATTCGATTTACCAGCAATTGCTACACAATACAAGAGAAAATATACAATAGCACAATCTCCACAGAATATGTATATTCATATTTAAGTTAAACACTGCACGCTATTTACCTAATGCCTGCACTTAAAGGTACATTTACGGTTGCGTGGGCCAAGACGAGCTGGCTGCGTTTTACCGTGACGCATCAGTGGCGCTCGTTACACCATTACGCGACGGCATGAACCTTGTGGCTAAGGAATTCGTCGCTTGCCAAATAAATAAGCCCCCCGGCGTCCTTATCGTGTCTCCCTTCGCTGGAGCCGGCGAGATGATGCACGAGGCGCTTATATGCAATCCTTATGAACTGGATGATGCAGCTGAAGTTATTCACAGGTGAGATTTTCATATTAGCAAAAGTATTTCTATATTATTAGTTTTTATATAAGCTGTAGATGAAACAAATTTATCCGAATCATTTCTATACGGGCTAAAGACTTTTGTTTTTCAAATGTTATAAAAAAAGTTAGTTTTATATTCTTCTTTATTTTAAATTAAGTAACAGTCGAACGCTCTTTCAGAGCGCTCATAATGCCAGAGGATGAGCGCACAGTACGTATGAACCACTTACGCCATCGGGAACAGCAAAATGACGTGGACAGCTGGATGATGGCCTTTCTCAAGGCCATGGACTCACTGGAAGAGGAAGCGGATGATATTGGAGCTACGTCCATGCAGCCAGTTACTATCGATGACTTCGATGAATACCTTTCTAAGTAAGTTTGTCTTGGGATTTACAAAACAATGACAGATGCAGAAACACTGTGCATATGAAGAAGATATTACGATGTTATCTGACAAATGCAATAAACAACTTGGTTTATCGATGAATATTGTACACATTATAGACCAACATGGGATTTATTACTTTAATATTTTGATCGCCTATTTAGACTTAAAATTTAAAACATGTTCATGTTTGGTGGTGTTCACCTTAATGAATAGTATTTTTGTGTGCATAGTTTCTTACAAAAATATCAACATGATAGATATAACAACGATTCTAATTAAAAACCAATTCCAATATGTAACAGGTACATAGGCTATGCACAAAAACTAGCCCTTCTACTGGACTACGACGGCACGCTGGCACCCATCGCACCGCACCCCGACCTCGCGACACTACCGTTGGAGACCAAACACACGCTGCAACGCTTGTCCAACATGCCCGACGTCTACATCGCCATTGTGTCAGGGCGGAACGTCAATAATGTCAAGGAAATGGTAAGTTCAATAACTCAATTTTTGAATAAGCCTATTTAGTACACAATGACCGATCACTCGTGGCCGTGAATTTAGGATTTCTGAACTCATAAAAAATTAAGTTGAATAACATATTACTAAAACACTTTTTTTAGTAAGCCTCGTAAAGACACTCCTTTCTACACTTCGTTAATTCTTGGGAGAGTGCTATAACGGTAAAATAATAATCCAACAAAAAAAAATGAAGACAGCGTATCCGAAATGATTGCAAACCCAGTAAAAAAAATTCAATGGCTGATCAAACACAATAGACCGTTGAATATCAGCCAACAAAGTAAAACGATGAAAACAAAAACAAATGAAACTTACTTAATAAAAACACCTTTATTAATAAACAACATGTCTAATAGAACAAAGAAATTGTTGCGCCCTATTTAATGATGTAAATGCCCCCAAACATACAGTCATCTGGGTCGGCTAGATAACGTACATACAACTAAAAATGGTAATTACGCCAAATATATGCAAAACAATGAACTCGTATCTATAACTTTAATTATTTACACTTTATCGTTGTTGATACAACCTCAAACGTTATTTGTGAGTAGATACTATGTATTTGTACCGCCCTAACGTTTTCCCCAACATAAAGGATGTCGTCTAATACAAAAAATATACATCATAAATATTGCATTTAATTTATAATGTCGTGTATGTTATGTGTTGTATGCTTTAAAAATAGATATATGTAACTTGTAATAAAGACACGAAAAAATAGAACTAATAACACTCGGCTATGTTACATTTGCTTTAAAACAATTTTTTGTTTTATCACATTTTTTTCTAAAAGGAATTAATTTTATAAAAGGAAATTTATGACAACGCGCGTCTAAAAAGGATTACCTACAATAGAAACGTACATTGAAAAATATTGCATACATTTAAGTATGTCGTATTATGCTCAGATAAACTCATCACTATTCCTTACAGTTCATAAGGTCGTGCTCCAATTCGATGTATCTTGTATTGCAGACTTATTCATATTTGCTTCGCAGTAATTAAGATTTGGCATAACCAATTTCACTCGTAACAATAATCATAATGTCCAATAGAAGAGCCATGTCTTGTATTTTTATTTTTATACAGTCATATTATAACATACTTATTTATTTTGATGTCCATCTTCGATGCTGCAAGAGGTCCTCTACCTAGTGATACATCCGGCGCTCCCTTGTTCCCTTTCTATTCAGATAAATTGATCGTTAAATGGTGGAACTCTTATATATGTTTTCAACTTCTCTTTATGTTTTGTTTCACCAATTAAATCATTTCTTTTGAGACACAATGCATGATATCACTTACTTTTTGCAAAGGAAATTGTGTTTAGTAGGTGTATTTTTCAATTTATAATTCTATCTATCTGTCTAAATAAATAAATCATGACACAAAATAAATTCTTAGGGTTCCCTACCGCAAAAAAAAACGGCTTATAGGATTATTTATTGTATGTCTGGATGTCTGTTCGCCTGCCAAGACTAAGATCACGTGGAAGTATCAAGCCAAAATTAATATCGAATATTCAGGTCTACGGTCTCTAAAAAGCACAATCAAAAGATACGAACATTTATGCATGCAACCTAGAGGGTACTCGTAGACCTATAATTATGAAATTTGACAAGAACTCACTCCTTAACTTACAATACAAATAAATAAAAGGATGTATAGCAATTTCTAAGTATTTTATTGAAAAAATTATTACAAACTTACATTTTTAGTAAATTTTTTACAAAACGAGTACACACGCAAAAGCACGTTCCTGTGGACCTACAATCATGGAATTGGTACGAAACCTTCGGTGGGTGAAACCGACTTGCACTTTACCGTTTTTGTTATGTTTCATTCTAATGTTGAGTGTATGTTTTATCTACGGAGTCACATCTTATTTATTTAATTCATTCATGGAAATCGGAGTGCAGGAATATTAGAAGATAAAGGCATAGCAGTTTGCAATAATAAATATTATCTCTAAACTTTGACCGTTATTATCTTGTAGAATAAAAATATTTTAGTAAGCTATACGTGTCAATATCCAGCTCTAACCCGGTCTTGATATCTTTGTCGAGTGTTGCGTAATAGTTATAGAGGCCGGACCGAACGTCATTGTGTTTACAGCTATTCGTATTTACCTTGCATACTTGTTTTGTGTTCCTTCCACGTTCAATTGTATTTATAACCGTCTTCTACAAGAAAAGGGAAAAGATTTTAACCTAACAGTAGGTATCCACACATATTTGTTACATGATTTTATCACCATCTACATAACTGGCACTTCGCTACTGTGCGGTTTTGTAGAAATTTCCATCCACGTTCTACGCAATCGTAAAATGTTTCAATAAATCTCTACCTGCGGCAGTAACTTCAAAAGGCACGTCTATCTGACCCTATAGACCGGCAATGTATCTGTCACTTCCCTGGTGTTACATGGGGCCGTATGCCCTTTTGGTAATCACTTACCCGTGACCCGTACGCTTGTTTACCTTGTCTTTTCCATAAAAGAAGTTCAGCGTTATCAATCGACATTCACTTTATCGTCTAACGTCTCCTATGACAGTAGTATAAGTAACAAATAATAAGTTTAAACGAGTGCACAAATCCGCGAACGCGCAGAAAAAAACATGCGAACTGCTCGAGCATAAACTTAATATAAAATCATTAAAAATATATAAAAATTATTTTAATTGCTCTCGATTGGCTGCAGTACAGTCCTTTAAATCTTGAGGCCAGTTATCAATAGCAGCATACAATCTTTTTAAAGGAAAATTCTTTACTATCAATCGTATGGATTGTTTCAGGGACTCCAAATTATCATGAGGTTTAAAGTAAGATCATTTATAATGAAGCACGGACCTTTCCTTGGTAACAAAAATTCGGTTCTTGCTAAAAAAATACTATTCTTAGTTATTGAATATGGTGTTATATTCAATAACTTAGTAAGGGGCCTAACTAACCTTCTCAAGAATGGTATCTTGATACACTTGTGCGGATGTTTTGATACCTTTTCCTCAAAAGTATGGATGAATCACTCTTTCAAAGCTAACGCTCCACCAAACCATCACTGAAGTCGGATAATGCGCACGTTGTGCTCTGTTGGCCAACTAGGAAGCTTCTTTAGAGCTTTCAGCATAAATACGGTCATTTTATTTGTTAAAATATTGCCCAAATGTAAAAAAAATCTTATTCGTATACATTTTTTTTGTGGCCTACCATTTTGCATGATGCTTAAGTAGTTGTTTTAATTTTACCACCCTGACGACCTGTGCGTGCTCATGAACACTAAGTAGACGACCAGGTCTTTTTCTGTTACAAGTAGAGGTTTAATTGTACCTATCAATAGCCCGGGAAACAACTTACGTCTATACTATTGGTTTAATATAAATATTTCATTTTCAGGTTGGAATTG
>DWAN01004976.1:0-11649 GCA_018230445.1 Heliconius hewitsoni
CCTCGAGTGGGGATCGAACCCACAACCAGTCGGTTTTGCAGTCACATTTCGTGCCACTGCGCCACGATTGGCCTGAATATAAACATTACGAAAAGAATTAAAAGATCAATGAACATATACCAATTTTTCGTCCCTTCTCATGAAAAACTTCCTGTTACAGTTGTGTCATAATTATTATTTAATGTCAATTAATCGCTAAGTAACATTTCTGAGTTTGAAATACATTTAAAAGGATTAATTATGGTTATGATTCAATTTAAACGAGATTATAGTACCGTCGTGTGTATATAAGTTAGCTTTACAGTTCAGTGTGTTGTGGTACGAACAGCGCCATCTAGTTTTCATTGAGTCTCCTAGAGGACGTGAACAATGTTGCTGAAAGGAAAACCGTCCCATTCGTATTAAATACGTGCCTTTCCTACTTGTAATATATTCACAATCTGCAAAAAAAACAAATACAATATTAATTTGAAAATATATTTTAATCAATCAATAATTATCATGAAAATAAATGTATTTGCTACAAGAGAAAAATAAATAAATCTAAAATTTAAAATAGTAACATTATATCAGTAGTTAGTATTAATTTTAATGTGTTTTTGAATATATTTATTTTACAATATTTTTTTTTTGTTACATATACGCAATGCCTCAAGAATGCGGTGAAAAGGTTAAAACGAAAGTGTCATAATGAGAATTGAGTGTCTTAACCCTAGCTTCTCAGGTTGTTTACTGTGTGCGGGATAAAAAGAAAATGTGTGCTAAAAATATCCACGTTCTAACTATTTTACATAAATTCTTTGACATAAAAATAGCTGTGTTTGAACCAGTATTGATCTCTGAAAAAGGTCAGTAGTTCAATGACCTGGTTACGCGTACCTTAGTTACTTCAAAATATAACTAACTACTAAATTACCGTGTTGAAAGCCGCTACCTGACACGCGATAAGATATAGTTAGTAGAAAAAATAAAAAAATATATATTTATTAGGAATTACAATTAAAGGAGAATCGTGGTGCAGTCGTACAAGTGTGTGACATTAAGCGCGACTGGTTGTGGGTTCGATCTCCACTGCCGGAAATGAAATATTTCGCTCTGGTGTCTAAGCAAAGCGCGGCGTTGAATTCCGCCACTCAACATGCAATAACTCCAAAAGTGGGGAACGGAGTGTCTTAACTAGGTTCCCTCTGCCTACTGTGCTGTGTGGGGGATATGGCGTGAAGCTGATTTTTTTTCTTAATACAGTTAAAGCCGTCTATTCCACTGGAGGGAAATTATTATTATCAATTTAAAGTGCGCTGCTGAGTCCCGGCATTCAAATTTTTTGATAACTTGGAAAACTATTAGTCGTTGAGACGAAAAGATTTTCGAGGGACCTTAGAAGAGATACATGTATAAATAAATTGAGATAGCCAAGTCTTAAATTTCTAAAATTAAATTTCTGAGTAATGGAAATACTAGCAGCATTATTTGATTTGAAAGCCCGTTAAAACGAAATATTGTTATTACCAATATTTTTTAGAAGTCCAGAGAAACAACAAATAATACAATAATTATGCTTAATTTTTCTCTTTAATAAACAACATTTTGGAACTTTTACATATATTTGAATAAATTTAAATTTCATTGAAAACTGTCAGTACTAAATCCTGACAGTATTAAATAGGAAGGCGGAGGAGGATCTACGGATCTTTGACGATTTTCTATGAATTATATACAATTTTAAATCGTGCCACTTTTGGTCTATAAAATACGATGCAAAGAAAATAAAGTCAAAAAATGTCTAGGAAGTCAGAAATTTCCTTTAAATGTGAATTCTTATCTATCATCTTAACATATATTTTACTGTATTTATTATCTATATAGATGGATCGATTTTTTTAATACAACCGACCGTAAATAAGAAAGAATAAAAGTAATTACCTAATTTTTTAATATGATATTATGATGGAATTCAAAGCAACTGAGTCCAAAATAAAAAAAAAAGAGTTCTACATGATATAAAGTACTCGTACTTGTTTGAGCTTATTATACATATTGATGTATTTGTGTAATTGTAATCAATATGTGAAATAACATTACGTGTGATTTTATGATTTTTTTATGATATAATAATTTATTTATCGACTTCTGTAAAAGGAGGAGATAACTATTTCGACTTTATTTTTTTATGTTTGTTACCTCCGAACTTTCCACTGACTGACCGATTTTAATGATTCTTTTTTTTTTGAAAAAGCTGGTGCTTTTGCCGTCGTCCCAGTTCTGACAAAGCCATCTATGAGAATATCATATAAATCTTAAATTTGCATAAAAATACTATTTCAAGACGGTTTTACTTGTTAAAAAAATTTTTTTTAATATAACCGTTCGCCTATTTACATTAAAAACATTTTTATAGCTACGAAATTAATTTAAAATTTCAATTTTACGTAACGTAAATTTCAGATTTTTGTTTCATTATCTTATCAATGATTGTGGTTTAAGTTAGTTTTGAATATCACATTGTCAATTGTATGAACGGTAGCCCTACAATTCTTGTATCTGGAGCACCGCCATCTTCTTTTGACGCTGTCA
This sequence comes from Heliconius hewitsoni, assembly GCA_018230445.1. Classification (NCBI taxonomy): domain Eukaryota; kingdom Metazoa; phylum Arthropoda; class Insecta; order Lepidoptera; family Nymphalidae; genus Heliconius; species Heliconius hewitsoni. The sequence continues at coordinate 2,575 of DWAN01004976.1, forward strand.
CCTACAATCCTTTCTTTATGGATACTAAAAGCAAAGCCACCGGATATTAGGCGATGATTCTTTCCATTCTGCATGAAAGTGAAATCTGAAATGAAATTGTTATATTATTTAATTATTTATCTAGTATGTATATGTAATTTTGTTATAGTATATTTTATATTTCTTTTATTTGCATGATAGGGCAATCGGCATAATGCTGATTTTAATACTACTTTATTCTTCGTTTTCTAATTGAAGACACTGTGTATTGAGTGGCAGACCTCAATGCCGCAATTCGTTTACCATTTATAATTGTAATGGCTGATTTTGGAGAAATATTTAATAAAAAATAAAGCAAATCTTTTAAGCAATCAGATAAATTCGGTAAAACGGAGTTATTTTTTTAATTAAAATGCACATCACTTACTATATGCAACTTTACAATAAATATTATTTTATATACCTGCGCTATTCATTTAATTATCCCAATTCAATTTCACATAACGACTTCACAGATTATCAAACTTCACTTCTCTTATCAATGATTGTGGTTTAAGTTAGCTTTAAATATCACATTGTCAATTGTATGAATAGAAGCCCTACAGTTCTTGTATCTGGAGCAACGCCACCTTCTTTTTACGCTGTCAGCTACAATCCTTTCTATATGTACACAAAAAGCAAAGCCACCGGATACTATGCGAGGATTCTTTCTGTCCTGCGTGAAAATAAAATCTGAAATGAAATTGTTATATTAGTAAATTGGTTGTTGTATTTGTTGCTTTTTTCGTTTAGGCATCCCTCGGGAATGTTTCCTCATGGGGTGGAAGGAATTTGGTTCCATTCAATCCCAAGAGGACACCGACAGCCGTTCGAATCGTTGGGGACCCAATGATCTGTGCAGGGCTTGACACATTGGCTTTGCGTAGAGATGTCTCCTCGCTGTGCGTTCTCTACCGCATTTATCATGGGGAGTGTTCTGGAGAGCTTTACCTTCAAAAAGCATGTCTATCTCCAACCTGGAGGCCGGAAACGCCCCTGTAGCTGTTCTAGTGTTACAAGGGATCGTGGGCAGCGGTGATCACTTACCATCAAGCGACTTGTAACAGTTATTATTATCCAATAAGAAATAATAAGGATATTTAATAAAACAGCATATTTAAAAAAACAAAGATAAATATTTAAAAAAAATAAGGGTTCACATACTAAAAAGGGTTCACGGCTATACACAAATCAATTCGTTATTTTAATTTACGTTATTGTAAAAACGTTATTGTCCTGACTAAAGGAAGTATTTTTGATTTTCAAAAATACTTAATACAAGCTTTGTACTGCCACTCCACCATCTCACGTTATAGGACACTGATGACCCGTGCTCTCTGTTACGGCGCCATCTTGATTCCAAAAACATTCAAGGCAATTTCTCACTGCCTCTTCTCCATATTAAGTTATAATCATCTGGTACAAAAACCCTGTAATATTATTACAGACATTTCAATTTAAGTCTGATTTTGCAAACCGAACTGCAACATGATTCTAGCAAAATATTGAAATAATGTAACTTAGTTCCGATTACTTAAATATGAAACTAAAAGGCATCATATCATCATGAATCTTACACCACTTACTCAATCTGGGGTCTCTTGTTCCTTTGTATAACCAATTAAATATTTTAAAAGAATAATAAATAGATATTTATTTCAATCTATCTACATATTACTATAAAGCAGTTCGAAATTGAAATAAGCTGTCGCCTATCCGCTCCTTACAATCACGCCGCCGTATCGCATCCTGCCTGCATTTACTTATATTGTTTAAAGTAAAAATAAAATCACCCGCAATAAACCTTTTTTAAAAAAACTATTAAAATGTTTTAAAATTAGTACATTATTACAGACTACAAATGAGTTAAATTTTACAGACTCGTAAGCTCGAACCCACAACGCGCGTTTATTGTCATCTGTTGTACGCATTGTTGTATTGTATTATAACATATTTCTCCAAAATCAGCCGTTACAATTATAAATGTAAATATACTGCAGCGTTGAGTTCCGCCACTTAACCCGCAATACATACAGAGTTCGGCGGAAAGTGGCGAACGGAGTGTCGTAACACTACTTTCCCTCTGCCTACCCTGCTGTGTGCGAGATACAGTGTCAAGCTAATTTTTAATTCATACTTAATATAACCTTCTTCATCATTCAATCATTTTGCTTCGAGGCGCCACTTTTAATTATATCATATTTACTTTAAATCATTAATGTTTTTCATTTTTATAGTAAATTCGAAGAAAAAATCTGTTTTTGTCTATAATCTATATAAATAACAACACATTTTTTCATTCATTACATTTATTCACGATACCACAATATATAAACTTATTATTAGAACACTGACGTATTGAAATACAATTAAAATTCGTTATTATTATGCAATTTCATATTTCTACTCTAAATAAATAATAACAAAATTGAGGCGGTCGTGGCACAGACGTACAACATCTGACTGTAAACGTGTAAACGTTAACTTCCACTATCTCTTCTGACCACTTAACAGGCAATATCTCGGAAATCGGGCGAACAGGGAACAGAGCATTTTAACACTCTATTATTCTACCCTGCTATATACGTGATGCAGCGTGAAGGTTAAAAATAAAAATATAGTGTACAGCGCCGCGTTTTACCCTTTTACTGAAGCAAAAATTAAAATATTAAATAATTTGGTACACTAGGTACTAATTGATATTTTTGAGTGCGGCTACTAGAATAAATAAAAAAAAATCAGTAGGCAGAAGGAACCTAGTGTTACACTAGTATAACGTACTAATAAATTAATCAATATAAAAGATTACGCTTATATCAATATTAAATTTATAATATTAATTTCTTAATATATATATAGAGATTGTACTTTGTTTTATTATTTCACTCTTTTAAATTTTTTTTGTCACTCCTTTTATTTAAATAATTATTGATATACTAGATTATTACTATTATGACAATATTTAAGTACTTATATAAGGTACCTCTTACTACTAGCTTAACTAACTTAAGTTATAATTTTTATTCTTTTTAAGCATTTTTGGTAGTTCATGTTAGGAACCATTTGAAAATATTTTACGAATAATCAAATTTATATCTTAATGGGAGGGTAGTCTTAAAGTACATAAATCACATAATAAGTATTCCAGTACTAAAATTATTTTTAACTTCTTATATTAATTTTATTATATGTTATTAATTAATATAATGATGCCCTAAAAAGAGATACTTGATATATTTGACTGCAAAAAACAAATAAAAAATAATATAATTTTAAAGTTAAATAATAAAAAAATTTGCTCAAAAAAATTTAGGACTAGATTTATACAAATTATTACATTTTAGTAACATACAAATATATTTAGTTTAGTTTAGTTTAGTTTATACTTTATTGCACACAAAAAAAACACACAAAAAAGAAATAAATACAAACAAGTATGCAAAGGCGGCCTTATTGCTTCAAGCAATCTCTTACAGGCAACCTTCAACCTTATATTTAGTAGAATAATAACCAAAAAAGTATTTCCCATAAACTTGATGTTGAAAAGTAACCTAAGTTAGGAAACTAAATACAATTTTAAAATTATTAAGCAATAATGCACTAAAATACGTTATAAACATGGCCGTATCTAGCTATATTTACTGTTAGGGGTCTGGACTTTAGCTTTGAAAAGATGCCGCCTATGGTCGTGTAAATATTTTAATTTTTCATTGCAATTTTTTTGTTACTACAATCTCTGGGTGGGGCACGAACCACATGACCTCATCTACTCCTCCATCCATGGAAAGAAGACTTAAGACTTAAAAAAATTAAGTCTTTTCAATTTTTATATAAACATAATCAATAGGTAAAGCCGCAGGTTTGGGCAAGGTTTCTTCAGCAGCGGGAACAGAAACAACAGACACGTGATTATGAGTACCTTTAACTGATATAATCGAATTGCCAAGAGTCACAAGACCGGCGTTACAGCCACGATTTGTATGGGTCGAACACCTCCATAGCTTTTTGGCTTGTATTTTGGACTTGTTAACTTTCTGCGAGAACGTGTATCCCTCATAGAGTAGTAATGGGTTCCCTCGTTTAGATTTGATGAATGTAAACGGCTTGCCGCCTTCTGTGGGAAAAACATAATTTGTGATACCGATTGTAACAATTACCTTACAGTACATAAACTTAATAATAATATGCAGGTTTTTATGGTATTGTAAATGAAAGCCAAGACGGTAGTAAGCTTTAATACAAATATCAAAAAAAAAAATTACAACTTATTTTATGGTTATCTGGTTTCTTAATAAAGTTATTGCATTAAGGATTTGAAATAAAACACTCAAAATTCGAAAGTTTAATCCCAATAAAGTTAAAATTGATAACAACAACAAAGTAGAAGGACCTATAATAGGGATGTAGATGTTTTTTCCATGTATACTTAAAGTACTTATGAAAATATAATTTAGTTAAATGAAAAACTTTCGTGGTTGTTTTTTTTATTTTAGCCTAACTTATATACTACGATACATTTAAACTGATTTTTTTAATGATTTTTTCAACTTTTATCCTTACCCTTCACCTTAACCTTAAAATATCTTATTCTTAGCTTAATTTAACATATTTTTTTGGATTTTTCATATTTTTTCCTTATATCTACTTAAGCATACTAACTTAAAAGCGGTAATCTCAGTGTAATATCCTAAATTGGCATGTTATCTTAATAACTACTTAAAACTAGTCTCAGTATAATATTAAAAGTAGGCATGTTATAATAGCAACTTAATATACGTTTATACCTTAAGCTTAGTTATACCAATAAGTACTAAAAACCTTAGCGTAATATAAAAAAAAACTAAAAGAAATCCAATTATTGCTGAACGCTGACATAAATATAATCAGCAGGTTTAGTAGCAGCAGTTCCTTGGTCTTCGTCTTCTTGGGCTGGAGCTGGTGCGAAGACGGGGGCATGGTTGTGGCTATTTTTAATGTAAATGATAGCATTCTCCAAAGTGACAAGGCCGGCGATGCAGCCGCGGTTGGTGTGTGTGGAGCAGCGCCACATTCTTTTACATTGATTCTTCGATTTGTTGACCTTTTGCGAGAAAGTATACCCTTCATAAAGTAGCAAAGCGTTGCCGCGCTTCGATTTGATGTAGGTGAAGGGTCGCGATTGATCGCCACCTGAAATGATAAATGTTGCTGTAATATGTGAAATTAATGATAAATATGCCATAAGCCAGTCGTGGTGCGGGCGCTCAGGGGGGTTCAACCCCACTCGAGGGAATTAAATATTTAATTAAACTTATATTTCCATTTTCTTCGCTCAGGTGTTAAATATTTTAACTATTTGTTAGTGTCTGTAGTGGCGCAATGGACCGCAACTAACTATGAACGCATGTGGATTCGATTCTTATAGGCAGAAATTCGATAACTAGAAAGCTCGACGTTCGACCTCGTGAAGAGCGAAATGTCTTAACACTAGGTCTACCCTGCTAAATGCGGGATACAACGTGAAGCTAAAAAATAATAATTAATATTGAACTAATTAAGCAATATTTGAATATGTTCAAATAAAAATTCATTGTATTAAACCATTCTACTAAAAATTTTTTTATGGGCAATTTTATTCGGTACTAATATGAAATAAAACAGAACAATCATATCACACTATAATTTATTCATCAAACTACAAGAAACTAGATACATATTATGTTGTTAAAAAGTTACAACAATTAATTTATAGGGAACATAAAACAGAAAATCAATTTCATTATTTTTTAAATAAATTAAGTCCAGTGTAGATAAAATAAAATAAACACATAGTTTTTATTTCACGATATTGCTAGAATAGAAAAGTCACGTTTTTCACTTAGTGTCAATAATTTGTGTGTGTGTGTGTGTCGAATCGAAAGTAAATTAAACAGGAAACCCATAATAAGTAATACTTTTTAATTGTTACACTATTGAGAAAACCTTTATCTTATTTATTACTAACATTTATTTTTATTACTACATTGTAATATTATAGATTTATATACGAAGAAAACTACAAACCGCTAACAATCTAACACTACATTTTTAATTTGAATTCATAATTGGCTTTTACACGCCTATAGAAGTATTATCACTTCAGTTACTACAATTAACTTAAAGTTATTTGAAGAAAAAATAATTCAATTACTGTTAATTAAAATTAAAATCACAAAATTATTCAAGTCCATATTATAACTATGTAGAAATGGCAATTTAAATTTTCCCAATCGAAGAAGATGAATTGGACAGGTACGAAAAATATTATTATATTTTGAAATTCTTATCTTTATTCCTTATTTTATATCCTAATTCTCTACTGTACTCTACGCACGACACTCACATTCTTAAGTGCTATAATTATATGTAATATAATAAAGAGAGTAAGCTACTGTATACTATATTAGTTTGAACGTACTAAAATAAATGTATTATATGTTTATGGATAAAAATAGTTCGTGGCGCAGTGGAATATTGACTGTAAGCTGATGTAGGGTTCATTTCCACCAGGTGGAATGATTTAGGTTAGATAAAGCACGGCGTTGAGTCGCGCTGCTTGTGATGTAGTGTCTTGATAATATAACAAATAGATAACAGATAATCAATCAACAGAGGACCAAGAACAGATTATACAAATAAAGTATGTACTTAAGTTTACCAAATTTTTCAGTTTAAACTCCACGTATTAGTGCAGTGTTCAAAAAGTAGGTTTTCCTCAAATTTATAAAACTAAATAATATACGCCATTAAACCGTATTAAGAGTCTTATTTAATATGTACTTAAAATTTTAAGAAATTGTAGCCTTAATATGACCTTTTCATTTAACGACGACGTCTAAATTATAACTACTTTCCTACTAGATTAATATAGATACTATATATAAGCTGTAGGTAGCGAATTTGAAGCTTTTTTTGTATAACCTATTAAGGAAGAATCACACTCAAGGTCACGGTTTATTTTCGATCCGAACTCATCCGGTAATCCAACAAGTCGTATCTGCTATTGCATATTGTTCACTCGAGAAGAAAATGTTCAAAAGTAAGAAAAAATCTTAAAATCAGATCTGTCAGCTAATTCAAGGGTGGCCACGACTTATTGGCCGTACTGTATGTACTCTTGTATAAGATTAGACGAGAAATACTCATATAAGAATTCGAATTCGAAATTTGCAGTATTGGACCGGAACTTGACTGGAACAATGGCATGAATGCTCTTATTGTTTCTCATATAAGAATATTATTAACAGTCTGAGTTCGAACCGAGAAAAAACTGTGATCGGCACTATAGTGCGAATCCTCGCTTCCTAATTTTTATATATCTATCCCATTAATAATATTTATAGAATAGATTTCCTTATTACATGTTTCGAAATAGTACGTAGTGTCCTAAATTGGGTTACAAACAGGAAAGTAATACTTATTAATATATGCTTAAATATAAGTTTAAAACCTACATGGGTTTAAATAGATATACCCATTTAAAATAATGTTTTAAAGAATTTAAAAAAGAAAAAACATGTAGGACTTTACATGACAAACCATGTCATGTAAATTCATCCTCATATTTGTTGTCAGATTGTTTCCGAAATGATTAGATATTTGTAGCCATTTAAACAGATACAATAAACAAAAAAATCGGGAAAATGTTTTTTTTTTAAACCGCAGGACGTTTAAACAGCCGGTGTACATACAGTAACGTCTCCATAGCTTTTTAGTCGTGATTTTTTATCATGTTCGAGATTATATATTCTTCAATTAATGGTAATGAAGCTTAGCTTAAATATGTTTAATCGCTGTCATAGAAATTCTTGAAAAAAAAAACAAAAATAAAGAAAAAAAAATGAAAATCAACCATTTCTTTATATAATTCCTCCCTTAAAATAAAATTAATTGATTACCTCATTTATAGCTTAAGCATTTGCGATGGCTGTCATGGAAATTGTTTAAAAAAGCAAACAACAAACAAAAAAAAAGAAAATCATCCATTTTCTTTAAACCGGAGGACGTTTACACACTTTACTCGCAACAACCGTAATAGGCAATACTTCCCCGACGGACGGTGTAAATACGGGGGCGTGATTGTGGGAACTTTTCACAGAAATAATAGCGTCCTCGAGGGTCATGATGCCCGCGGAACAGCCACGGTTAGTGTGGGTAGAGCACCTCCACAGCTTTTTAGCCATTATTTTTGATCTGGTGTTTATCAGCGAGAATGTGTACCCTTCAAATAATATCAGCGGATTGCCGCGTTTCGATTTGATGTACGTGAAACGTTTCGTTGGCATCAGGTCTGAAACAATATTTATTGTTGTAATAAATGAAATTATTGTTTGTAATTACTATTTATATGTTATTTTAGCTTTATACTTCTTAAGTGTTTAGACGGGTATATGTGTAAATGAAACAAAACTACATTTATATGAATTTAAAAATAGTTTAATTTTTTTAGATTTTTCTGTTAAACAGCGTTCGGGTCACCTGATGGTGAGTGTGATCACTGCCGCCCACGATCTCGTACAAAGGGGAAATTTAAATAATATGATTTTATTTATTAAATTCTTTATTATCATATTAATAATCAATTTTCATGATTAAATATGAGTAGTACTATAAAAATTTATATAATATATAACAGAAATCCAAAAAAATCTGTATTAGTAGTGGTTACCTTATGCTAGCTAGGTAGCTAATAAAAGACTGGAGTATTCATACGCATATATCTTTATTTAATTGTATGGCATAACCATATTTATTGCTGATTTTATCATGTTGTCAGACCTCGAATAGTATGTACTATTTAGTTCAGTTTCTTATTCCACCTCGTTTCTATATATATTCTGTATACATAATATGTAGTGTACCTACATTCCTATATGGTTTCACACCTTCATATATTATATCTGAAAACCTTATATCCTTTTTCTTAGACAACCTTAGTAAAGATGAGAATTTTCGTAGTAATTTTCTTTTAAGCACTATAATATTTTATTTATTTTTTTTATGGAAAAGACACGGCAAACGAGCGTGCGGGTCACCTGA
>DWAN01004977.1:0-11648 GCA_018230445.1 Heliconius hewitsoni
AAAGCCAATAGGGCTAACAGCATTAACCTCAAGATCGAAAAAAAAAAAAAAAAAATTCGATTCCTAAAAAGGCGATTTTCCCGATCCAACTAATGAACAGTCAGCTCCTGGTATGTCTGGACGATCACCAGTTGATTGAGCACCGTCAATACGGTTTACACCAAGGTCGCTATAACATGAGTAGGTTCAAAATGAGTGCTGACGAAGCACCTGCACTTGATCACTAACCATCACGTGACTGAAACGCTCCTTTGTCTTGTATTTTCTTTGAAAGAATTTTTTTAATTTAGTATGAAATTCGCCGTTTGTTATTTTTGAGTAATTTATCTCTGGATGATTGTTTATCTCTGAATTATTGTACTTTTTATAGATTTTCGTCCTTCTATACGAGTACATGTGAATAGCATACGTTGTCGGACTTTTTTTTACGATTTCGAGGGAAATTCACCTGACAATGGCGATTGTTTGGCATTTACTTTGAAGCTGTATAAAAGACGCCGCGGTATGCGGTATGCGGTATTATAAAAGACCAAAATAAAACTGAAATTAAAAATACAAACCAAATATGTGTATTGTTATTTTCAAATTGTTTTTTCAATAGGAAATGTTTGTGACATGAAAAATCTCTCTTTGGGGAGATCTAGCACTTTATTGTTTCTTATTTTCCGATAAAGCTTTTAAAACGAAAGCTTTTATAGCCCAAAAATAATATACATATATGATTAATTTAAACTACACCGTTCTGTACAGGACTCTCTTTACAAGACTGGACTTGACGAGGCTGTGATATGAAGCATATTAAACTCTAAATACAATTCTGAACTTCTGGAAAAATATTTTTAGACTAATTTACAGCATTATTCTACAATAACTCTAGTATAAAACATAATAAATATCTTTTCTCTTCTATAGAAACCAGTTTCACACTGTCACTGTGCACACAGCAGGTTAGGCAGAAAGTCTCGAGTGTTAAGAAACTCCGTTCCCCATTTTCTGTTGAATTCTAGATGCATTATTGCGCGTTGAATGGTGGAGCTCTACGCCGCTCTATACCTCGACACTACAGCGAAAAAATGAAAATATTAAACATTTCATTTCCTTGAGTAGGGATCGAAGCCACAGCCAGTCACATTTACAGTCACACACTTGTGTCCTTGCGATACTATTGTCTTTAATTATTCTATTTTAATCTATACTAATTTATTTAATATGTTTGCCACATATTCACCGTTATTGCCATGCTCGTGGATTGGTTCAGGTCATTGTGGCTGGTTGTGTTTTGTTTATTTAATCAATGTCATCAAGAATGACGGATGAACATACACACGTATACTTTATCACTTGTCCTTTATATTACACGTAATGAAGTATTATTACTGACAAATTTGAGTTTGTTTAGATATCGTTGAGCATCCCTCTAGAGTAAAACTGACATTACTTTATATTTGTGTCTTCATAATATTACTTTCTACAATCCAGACTGTAGAAAATGCCACCTCAGTCTACCACCACGTATGACCACGGACTACTGCAATGTGTTCGAAACGTCGAGTTTCCAAAAAATACTAAATATACGCAATTAATCCGGTTAAATAATTTCATTTAAAAAGCAAACTATCTATACGGAAACGAAAGAGTTTGTTTGTTTGTATAAGATCTCTAGAACTACTGGTCGGATTTAGATTTTTGTTTTATTTTGTATGAAGGCTTCATTCCCATTTGAGTGCTATAGACTATATAACATCAGAGTGTAATTTTAATTTAGCTTTATATAACGAAATAAGTAAGGACATTGTACTATAAAAATATTCAATTTTATTAGGTCTAAAATAAAGTCCCATACACTGTATATTTATATATACTAATATTACGAATATAAAGAGGAAACATTTGTATGTAGTTACTAATAATCATAAAATAAAAGAGGCCAGTTGTGGCGCAGCGGCACGAAGTGTGACTGTAAATCGACTGGTTGGGGGTTCGATCCCCACTCGAGGAAATGAAATATTTACTTAAATTTATATTTCCATTTCTTCGCTCTGGTGTCGAGGTAAAGCGCGGGGCTGGTGTTGAGTTCTGCCACTTAACAGGCAATTCCTTCGGAATTCGGCAGAAAGTGGAAAATGGAGTGTCTTAACACTAGGTTCCCTTTGCCTAGCCTGCTGCATGCGGGAAACAGCGTGAAGCTGACAAATATAAAAATATATATTAATATTAGATAGAATTTCTCTAAACTCTCTTCTCTTTTACGTCTAAAACAGGATTTTCCCTTTTTCATCTGAAAGCCTATGCAAGCAAAGTTGCTAGCGACGACTAATATACTATGAAACTGTAAGGCGAACAAGATAGCTACTCAGAGAATAACGGATTACCTACACCGCCGTACACCTACAACCATAGAAACTTAAAATATTGTTAATAGAACCTTCTTTATAGAACGTAAGTAAACAATAAGAAATGAAATTTGGAAAAAGAGGGTAAAATAGGAGTTGAAAGTATGTAGGTATAAAATATCGGCGTTTCCCAAAATAGAAACATACAATTTGAAATTTAAACTCTTCATTTATTAAACAAAATTGATCACACGCGTCATGTGTTAGTATTATAAGTATCATTGTAACAACTGTTAACCTTTTACAAATAAATATTATAGATACTTTACGTCCACGTATGGGATATTTGTGGCGTTTATTTACGGTACATACGTACCGAGTAGGTAGGCTTTTTATTTAACTTCACGCTGTATATTGCAGGGTTTTCCGACATTATCGACATTATTCGTTTTACTCTTACATGAATTATAAATCCATACAAATTACATCATCTCTAGACAATTATTCACTGTATTATCTATAATATTTTCACCAAACCGTGAACGAACCGGTAACGAAATTTGCGGCGAACTTCCTTTTCTCTCTTTTTCTGCACTAATTATTGAAGCTTCCAAGAAAATTCAATTATTAAGAGATTATTATTTAATTAAATTCGTTGTACACTCCAGACTAAAGTTTAAAGATACCCTCATTTAAAATACTGATCGAGGTGTTATATGAAGATGTGACTTTTTTTGACCCATGGCAAGATCTATGGCAACGAGAAGTCAATAGAAAGAGTAGAACGGAAATATGTTAATGGGATCGGAGTGTCTTAGCACTAGGTCCTCCTGTGGGAGAAACAGCCTGAGGCACTTTTATTTATATTTGATAATATACGGCCTAAAAACTAAAAAAAACAAATAAGTCTTGCACTACACACCTGTAATATCATTGTAATAGCTTGTAGTGACATTGGAAGTAAATTGTCATTCCTTTTAATACAATTGAAACCATTGCGGAATAATCACTTTAGTTAATTAATTAATATGAGTTTCAATACCTGCAGAGTACTTAGTTGTGGCTGGTCGTCATTAAGTATTACATTTGTTTATAATTTGTATTTTCGTATTACATTTAGTGATAAAGTAAATATTATTATTTGTTGTTGTTGGGTGCTGTGTTTGAGGACGTTGTGGCGCGGCGACACGGTGCGGTGTTAGCTGGTGCTAGCACAAAAACAACAAAAATTTAAATGTTGAACTTTACCCCAAACTAAGGATGGAAGTGCCACGTTTCTAACTCTACATGCCCCGACTCTATGTTCTAGACCTGACTCCACAAATAGTGCGCCTTAGGCAATATATGTGGCTCGGTCTTTGGTTATTGCAAGAACTATGTAAATAAAACAGGAAATACTTAATTGCGCAGCAGAATATAGGGTAAAATAAACAACACAAAAACATACCGTACTTTTGTACGAGTTTGAACGATCTAAACGTTGAGAAAACGAGTGATGATGGACAAGCATAAGAACATTATGTGCATATCTTTGCATAAATAACACACACACACACAAATAAGAGCAAAATACATACAACCTAAACATTATTCGACGCACAGTCCGCAATAAGTAACCAAAGGACACAAAAGAATAAAAGAAATAAAAGAAACTCACTCTGAATAGCGATCAGAGGAGGACTAATTAAAGCATTTAGGTGAGAAACCGCGGCGTGAGGCTGTTGCAGTAATTGTCCCATCGATTAGAGATCGCGGGAGTACCCCGGGGGTGGGTCTGGTAAGAGGAGGGGGTTTGGGATGACGCTTCATGAATACTGTAGTGACTTGCAGCAATTAAGGATTCTAATCCATTTGAAAGTCTCTTTTTTATGCCCATTAATTTCTTGCAAGCTTTAACTTTATTTAAAAAGGTAAAATGTATTAGTATCTGCGTAGAGTTACAACTTTGTGGTGAGACGATGTGCAAAAGCACATCGTCATAAAAATGAAGTAATTTGAATTAAGTATTTTTGGAAATAAGTATTTTTGTTCCTCTTACGTTCATTGACATCCGTTTCTTATTTTAGAGAAATAAATAATTCTCCCGATTGGAAATCAAACTCACAACTGTCGTATTTACAGTCAGATATGGTGCCGCTGCGCCACGACGAAATGTAACAAAACGCCAGCTAAAATCAGTATCAATTAAAACGCGAATCATAAATAGCGAGGCTTAATTGAGTTCTCCAATAACCAAATTATATTGGGAGTCGGTATTGCGCCACTAGAATGTGTGTATATTTATGTCTGCATAAATATACATACATATATATTTATGTATATTAATATCAACTAGTCTGTTGACAGAATTTGATGATTTGGTATCAACAGCTGAACGCTGCTTTGCCAGAACCAGAGCGAGGAAATGAAAATATTAAATATTTCATTTCCCCGAGTAGGAATCGAACCCACAACCGTCGCGTGTACAGTCGTATGTTATACGATTATTCCGCTGTGCCACGAGGGTCTCCAGATTATTTTAACTTATAGATTTTGTATTTTATTTGTTTTTTAGGATTCCGCAACTTAGCTTAGTCAACTTTTGCAAGTTGTATTTTACCTTTGGTCTACTATGATATAATTGTTACGGAATCCACAACGAAACGGTAGGAGAAAGTAGATAAAAGCGAAATGGTATGAAAAAATCTGGCGTAAGCCTTTACCAGCCTTAGTATGTAACGCTATACCTTTCTATCGTCAGTTGGTCAGGTCTGTTATTAAACGATGGACATTGAAACGGGCAAATTGGTAAATTGATTCTTTGATCTGAGTTAACTTCTAAGTCTGCAATATTAACGTCGTTTGTAAGAAAAAATGTTTTTTTTACTCAAATTGACAAGAACTTGTGTTGAGATATGTGTGGAATATATCAGACTACAATAACGATGAAGACGTTCATTTGCTTAAAATTACAGAGAAGATATTACCACTTGAGGAAGAGAAATATTTTATATTTTCATTTCCTCCCTGCAATAACTTTCTGACTTTCTTAACTTAATTAAATTGATTTAATATAATTTAATTTATTTTCTCGCTTTCGTGACGAGGCAAATCGCGGCGCTTAGTTCTGCCACTCAACACGCAATGACTCCAGAATTCGGCGGAATGGGGAACGAAATTGATTTAATAGGAAGGAAGTGTCTTAACACTAGACTCATCAGTTTGACGCTTAAAAAACTACTTAGCATTCAATGGATTTACCGTGCTTCTGCCCCTCGCGAGTCGCGTATGCAGGACGAGGAACTCAGAACTTAATGCCGCGCTTTGCTTCGACACCAGAGCGAAGAAATGGTAATATACATTGTAATAATATGTTATGGAATCTAGTGTTAAGATCCCCGTTTTTCATTTTCCTTAATTTTGAAGATACACCTTACTTTCTGGCGCTACCCAACGCCGCTCTTTTGGTTAAGAAACTAGAAATTTATATCAATTACATTCAAATAATGAATATTTTGTTACTTAAAAAGACGCCAAAAAGACGCTTCTCTTGCTGTAGGATTGACACTACTGACGTTTCTATGTAACTTGTACAAGGCCGATCTGGAAACATATTATTTTCACGGTTGGTCCCTAGTAGAAGCGAGCGCCAATGCTAAGGTCTCTACATATATTGTATAAAAGTTTTGATGTAGCGGGACTCGAACCTGATATCGATACTTGAATACCGTCCAAGCGCTTTGATGTGTAAGTGATAGGTTCTTATCAATTGGTGTAACATTAATATTTTTTGTGGTGTTATCTCTGTATTGTAGGGAGAGAAAAATTATTTCTGTAGTTCAATAAAAAGTAGCTTTACACGAACTTCTTATGGAATGTTTTTATAAAATAAGTCTTTATATTTTTCTAACAGTAAACGAAAGTTTTTTAATAGGAACAGAGCGTTTCAACATAAATTTTCCATTTCTCTGCTTGCCCTGCTATGCTATGAATGCAAGAAGATAAATTTTTTTTTTTTCTAAATTGTTGGTAAACACTGCCACTGTCCCATCCTAAATTTCATTATTGTCCTGTCACTGACTAGCCACTATTAATTCTACTACATAATAGGTGACATGAACCCCGTTACCGTTTTACCACTCATCTGTTACACCCCACCTCTATCCTATTATCGTGTCGCCATCGGCCTGTCATTTCTATTTAAACTGCTTTATTTCATGAATAAAAACATTATTATTGAATAATGTTAAGTAATATAATTTCTTGCCTGTTTCTTGTTTCTTGGTGTTATTTAAAGGTTATTTAGATACAGAGCCTTTGTACTGCCTTCGTAACAAAGTAAAGAGAAACTAATGTTTTTATTGTTTCTTGTTTTCTATGGATACGTGGTCTGTATGAGTTGTGTTTTTTATATGTGTAAAATAGATTGGTTCACAAAAGAATTATATTATACACACGGAAAAGGGAGTATAATATTTAAGAGTTATTTAGTAATTTACAGATATCGAATAAACATACAGAGTGCACATTAAGAGAGTGCACGTTGACTCTTATTTATCACAAGTCTCAGCGCTCCTTCCTTCATCACCTTACCGACTCAACGCAACGGCTTCTAAATAAAACTGCACTTCAATGAATTACCGGTATCAATCTATCTTTACCTAATATTATAAAACTGAAGAGTTAGTCTAATTTAACGGTTTTTGTGTAAAATTCAGCATATATACACACGAAAAAAGTTAAATTTTTGCATGTCGGTAGGTTATGGAGTGTGTGATAGAAGAATAATTGTAATTCTCGAATTTTTTATAGAAACGAGAGAATACGGGATTTTTCATTTACATTACATATATTTGAATATATTTTTACTAAAATATATATTGTAAAATTTATAAAGATTTAGCGTGAAGTTTTGTTTCTTGATAAAAAATGCTAGGGTGGGCACGGCGCACTCGAGATTGGACATTATTTTTTAATTATTTCATAAGGCGTAGAATACAGAAAATTGGTACGAAGGTTACTTGAAAAGTATAGAGGTTTACTAAGAGAGGATATCCCGATGATGCACTACGATTCATATAAAATAAATTATTAATTCAGTTATTGAACATTATTTAATAACATTTATTTATTTTTAGTTTGTATTGTATTTCTTCGTAACATTATACAGACACATGCATATGTGTCAGTAATACAATTGAATTTCAAATTATGTTATATTGTACTAACGGTCACTCGCTACTTTATAGAGACAGACTGTCCGTCTGACATCCCTAAATCCTAATAAGCTATAAGCGCCTACGAATATATTAGGAGCAAATAATATTTTATACACTTTAGCTAATTAATATTAATAATAAATTGTTCTTTTAAGTTTCTGTAACTTAAGTAAATTAACGTCGTAGACGAAATAAATCATTAGCAACTTATATTTTTGTCTGTAAACTTTTATAATGAATGAAAACTTATAAAAGTTTACAAAATACAAGTATAAGTTGGTAATGATTTTTTTCCTTTATTTATATTTTAAAGTTTCCCTTCGCACCAATAACTGTAGGTCCACGGGCACTTTTTGATTTTGATTACGCGGCGAATTTCATACAAAATGCTCGTCTTTTTTGATTGCGTTGATTTAGAAGCTTAATTTTTTTCATCTTTTAAAGGACCATAAATCTAAATATTTGATATTAATTTTAACTTGAAAACTTCCCATGATCTCGTTATAAAGAGACGGGCAACAAAGTGGTGCTATAAAGGTTCCGTTTCTATCTTTTGAGGTACGGAAAATTTTAAATTGTGGGCTATGGCTACGATATACAATGATGCTAATAAGACGAGACTCATTTTTTGTCTATTAAATTTAATAGATACACTTACACTTTATATGAACAATTGTTAAAAATAATATTACATATTGTGCAATACTGCTACAATACCCAATGCCCTTTGAAAAAAAAATATAAAGCAGAATGTAAAATAATTATAAATATAATATAAATTGTGCTTATAAACTAAATCGATTCACAACTTTAATTTGTTCGCCCGGATCTCGTAACTCGATGCGGTATTTTGCTGTTGACGGCTGCTGGCTGCTGCGCTTGCGCATTGTTTCAGTATTGCTGACGTTCTGCTGATGTTATATTTTTGAGTTCGTCGACTTTGTTTACGATGAAGGCTGGTATAAGTCGGACAACATCCGTACGTGCACCCAATTTGTGGGTTATTTGAATTGCGCAAGCGTTGGGCTGAAGTCATGTTTACTGGGTAACCAATAGCAACAATTTGCCATATTTTTTTGACGAAACTATCTTTGAAATATGTGCTACTATAAAATATAATAATCATTAAAATCCATTCATAAATTGGCTGAGGAATCAATAAACATACATACAAAATGAACATACAATCGTACAGTCACACAACCTCCTCCTTTTCGAGGTCGGTTATAAATATTAAAGCTCAGAACAAATATTAATTTTATATTAAAATTTAAATCTCATACATTCGTTAACTTCACAGTATATTAGGAGGGTTTTACTTTGTAAATATTATATACAAGTTGTATAAAGTTGAAGACAGCGGTCCTCAGAGAGCAACACTAACGAATTATAACGCGAGGTCATACGATACAATATTTATATGTAATCTTGCCACCCGCGTGTGTCTGTATACGGTTTAAATAGGACAGTATATAGAGTAAAAGCACCCTCGATGATAAACAGTGATTCTAAGATAAAGTTATTTGAGGCAATAAATTATTTCCATTTCCTCGCTCAGCCGAAACAAAACAGCGCGTTGAGTTCTGTCGCTCGACACGCAATGTTTCAAAAATATGCGTGGGATCAGAGTCTCTTAACACTAGGTTCTTACATAACGCCTATCCTGCTACTACACAAAAAAATATAATGTATTTTTGTTATCATTGTTGTGCTTACGTAGCAATTTCAGAATAGTATGTCAACGGAAGAACAAGTTATAAAAGTTAACTTTGCGGGCCTTTGCACTCGTTTTATATGAAGTAAGCTGCAGATATAAGTTTAGTTCTTACTTTTTGCCAAATATCATAACTAGGGTAGGTTCACGGGATGTACCCTGTATATTTGTAGTGTGTGTGTTGTTTAGTTACGGCGAATTTTATACAAAATGCAGCAAAATTTATGCATAAATTCTCGTATCTTTTGATTGCGTTGACTTAGAAGTAGATTTTTTCTTCAAGCAACTTTAAATATATATATATTTGGTATTATTTTCAGCGTGATACCTGTACGCGATCTGGAGATGATTGATCTTTACTGACGGACAGGCGGACAACAGAGTGATCCTATAAGGAATCCGTTTTTACCCTTTGAGATACGGAACTCTAAAATAGTAGTTTTAAACATAGCGCACTTCCACCAACTCTGCAGTCTGATATAACATATAACATATATACGGTTGTTGTACGTCTGTCGCATGAGGAGATTGCATATGAATATTACAGTGACAGCCGCGCGGCGCTACACTACGCGATACACGACGGGGGGAAGGGATACCTGCTACATATAAAATATGATCAAGAGCAGGTTGTTTTATGTTTCAACTTTAAATGTTATATTATGTGGATGATTTTGTAAATTTCGCAATATTGACATAGAAGTGATTGTGTCGATATTGCAGTATATTATTGTAAACGCAAAGCTTGACTCCGACTCGAGGGATCTCCTCCGAATCGACAATGAAAGACTCGAATGTTGACTAAAAGTAGTGAATAAAAGTTTTGGAAGGAGGGAATTAAAAGATGTGCTCGCAAGGGTGGATGAGAGTGTTTTGTTAGCAACAATATAATTGACAGAAATATAAAAACACCTTATGAAACTGACATATGTTTTACATTACAAATAACATGTTTGCTCCTTAAAAATAATAGGCGTTTTAACTATGGCTTATAAGAAATTAAAATAAAGTTATTTACTTAAATTATACTAAGAACTATCATTTGGTCTTGAACAAGTAGGAAATTAGTGTTGTAAAATGGTTTTAGAAATAGGTAGAATGCGTGCTACATTTATATGAAATCTTTAACGCATATCACGCGAGATTTCCGCCTTTCGACTGACATCATAAGCATTGTTTTGTCCACGACTTTGGCTATCGAAGGTTCGGTACCAATTTCATAATATAAGGAAGTATATGTTATAAAATGAAAATTGGGAATAACTTTGTATCCATTTCATGAATAGCAGTTATAAGTTTGTTATGATGTTTTCCTGCGACATCTATAACCTGCATCGGACTGCGGACGCAATGGTTGTGGGTTCGATGTCCGCTCTGGGAGAGGACTTTATATGTATTTGAGTTATTTTCATTGTAACCCTCTGGTAGAATAAACGCGTCTTGGAATTCCTTCGCTCAGCATGCGATGTCCCGTTGCCTATTTTGATATGTGGATAAAGCGCGAAGCTTTTTTTAGTTTTTTTAGCGCAATGCCCCAGAGTTCGGTGGAAAGTGGGAAACGGAAGTATCTTAATGGGAACGGAGTGTCTTAACTTTCCTTTTGCCGACCCTGCTTTGCGTGCGATACATTGTGAAGTTAAAAAACTCAGCTTCACATTGTATCCCGCATACACCAATGTAGGAGACTGAACCTAGTGCGTAAACTTTGTTCACCACACACCGTATAAAATAAGGTGTGTATTAGTCTTAATATTTGTCGTCTCAAACCGTGTATTTTAAATACAATAATGTAATACAAAAAAAGCCTATAAATAAAATTTACCCGATGTTAGTGTGCAAAGGTTTCTTTTGCCTAATAAATAACCTTTCAGTGACTCCGCGACGACGGCAGAAAAATTAATTAAATTCTGCGTCCTGTGCGGTTTAATTAGGAAAGCTCTTATGTTTCATTTATATTAAAAAAAATACCGTCATTACACAGTGGCATAACGTTTGACTATAAACAAGTTGATTGTGGGTTCAATTCCAAGTCTGTGGATAGAAATATATTCATTTCCTCGTTCTCGTAACAAGATAAAATGTGGCGTTGAGTTCCACCACTCAATAAGCAATATCTGTAGAACTAAGCGGAATATTGGGGGAATGAAGTGTCTCACACACACAAGTGACACTAGTCCCTCTGCTTCGCCGGGTAACCCTGCTATATGCGAGATATGTGAGAGAACGTGCAGCTGAATATTTTATATAGAAATTGAAATTTGAACTTTCGATTCCCACCCGAGGAAGTGAAATATTTATTTATTTCTGCCGTGTGATCCCGGCCTAGAATAGGATCATCCTGGTACTGACGGTGTCGTAAGAGGCGACTAAAGTACGTGTGGTAGAGTCACGTCGCCAGCAATG